>VOMN01054826.1:0-10750 GCA_014899125.1 Orchestia grillus
CCAGTGTGGCCTCGGCGTGACGGCCGAAACATCTCCAAGTCCAAGTCCAAGTGGATGGTATTGACGTTCCAGTGTGCGCCAGTGTGCTACAGCGAGTCGTGGAGTGTGCTTGCGGTTATGACGTCCAGTGGACTGAGTAAAATGTTCAACCTTGAACAACGAGTAATAATCAAATTTTGTTTCAAACTCAGAACTCATTTACAGAAACTCAAACCACTTGCAAACAGTCTTTTATGAGACAGCTGTGCCTCTGTAGGATTGCTGAAGCATTTAGTGGGCTTCTATATTTATTGAGATTGAAACAAAATTTAATGCTTGCACGTTGTTCGACATTTTAGTTAACCCACCGAACGCAGCAACAACAACCTCACTTCGCGACTCCCTGTAGCACACTGATGCACACTGGAAGACTAATACCCGTCACTGCACACGAGTACGATGCTATCCCAAGTTCCACCAAATTAGCTCCCCCTGATGTCTGATGTCGCAAATAATTCAATATAAGACATTCTACGGAACATTTTTATCAGCCCTCGTATAATGAAGTCTTAAAGAATAACCGAAAACTCTCTCCTGTGTGCAGTAAACTGTACCTATGATGGCTTTTGCTTTATTTACGAAGAGGAAGAAACACGAGTTGCGATACCGGAAGCATTTCCTTTATATTTTCATTATTATTATTTCCTTTATATTATTAGCTCACACCTCGTATGGATACGGTCACACTCATTTTTTGTAGGCAGCGCGCTGTTCCAATTTAGCTGTCGGTATCGCAGAGACACCCTCTTTGGTCGTCATTGTCGGCAGCGAGGCGATAAGATATGCCAGAGAGACGGTATCATTTGGTGAGCAAAGTGTGCTTTGCCGCCCATGCACTACGGAGGCTGTTATCTCATTCCGTGCTCGAAAAATGTCTCTCTCAATGGAAGTACGAAATAAATCCATGTCAATTGCATGGATTTATTTCGATGTAAGATAAGGGGCTATCAAGCCTGGTGTTATACAAGTTTTGAGAAGGCGGGCCAGCGACAAAAATCATTTGGGTGAATTACTAATAAATATGAAATGGGAACGTGTTCCAAGAGAGGAGTTGCAAACGATGATCTTATAAATGGAAAATTACGGATTTTCTGAGATGTTAAAATATAGAAGGTATTTGGCCAAACTGGTACCAGGTAGAAAATTTTCGTCGGCATTCTTCTCCTAAGTGAGGTAATCAGTCGAAGTCTTTGAACTGCCAGAGTGTTTTAACGCGAATACAGAAAACAGTTGACCACCCGTAGTCAGTTTTGACGGAACCATTGCAATGGGAGGTCAAGAAATAATTATTCCTGTGAAACTTTTCATAGATTTCCTCGGCCATCACCAGAATTTTTAGAAGTAATAGCGTTTTATAAGTAACGACGTCTTGAAAAAGTAAAAGTGACTTCAAAAATAACGGTAATCCTCATGAAAAATAATGTCATTTTTTGTATCACTGATGCGGACTGCCTTCGCTGACGTAGTCTCATTGATTAGGAACGCGTTCCAAAGAATCTGGACTCGGAATTTTCGCCTCACTAATTCTTTCTGTGCGTAAATAAATGGTTACCCAAAAAAAGTAAAAAAAAATACATTCACTTGGAGAATTAAATATATTATATTATAGATCCTGCTGCATGCGACCGTCATTTGGAAGCTGCGGTGACGATGGCTGGAGAGGTCGGCTGCAGGCCCGAGAGGGGCTCATGTTCTAAGTTGAGGGCTTGCCAACCTCGGCATCTGGCGGGAATAAACTAATATTTTCTCCTTCAAGCCGCATTTTAAATTTTCCAAGCAAAGAAGCGAAGTCGTTCGATATCGAAAACTCGAGTATCGATAATCTAATTCCGTCAAATTTCTGACGTGAATTTAAAAGGGCATTTTCAAAGCACTGCTCAAGCAACTCAACGAATCATTTCAGTTGGACATGCAGATCATGTTTAGTAACCATCTGGCATTTTCAAAAATCGGACACCCTTTAGACCCGAAGAACACCGATTTTTTTTAACTTCAACCTGTTGAAATGTGTAAGAATTGTGGACCTCGTGTCATAGTCTGAAAATCGAAACGGCATGGGATAATGTTGAGCCCTGACGTCACCGGGTCTTCATCAGTTCAGTGATATTTTACCCGTAATTTGTTTCAATTTTTACTGGTGCTTGTCTGTCAACACTGACTTGCACCCACTATCCCACTTCACGGTGGTGATGTGGACCATATTCTCCGTGGCTATTACGTCACCGGCGACCACATTGTCCGTAGCACGTTTAATGGGTGTGTTGCACAAGCTTTTGTGACGAACGGTAGCGCTGTAATTTTTTTCTTTGTAATTTTTTTCTTCACCGTAATTTTTCTGCTTTGGAATTTTAACGGATCGCATTTTTTTTTATTTTGTGTGGTGTAGAACCAAGAAATGAAATTAGCATAATAAATGACAGAGTAAAAGGACTTTGTTTTCGAGTAGTCAAGATTTTAGCATAATCTAAGTATGTATATCAAAGAACGTCAAGGCGAAAAAAATGGTGAAATTAGTATTATCTTCGTATTATTATTATGGCCATTTTCTGTTTGCATATCTGTATACACACGCTCGCTTACCTTCACAGAATTATAACATTCTTATATGAACAGAAATATATTATTTTATGGTCAAAAATAAAGAACTCTATATAGTAAAAAATATCGTACTTTTTATGGTCAAATGCTACGTTAAGATCAAAAATGACTGTAATATGGGGAAAAATTGCACATTCTATTAATTAAGGAGGAGGGGGGGAGAGATGGTACATGCTTTCAATGGGAAAAATGGCGCGTTCATCTATGTTCAAAAATGGTATATTCTTCTATGATTAAAAATGGTACCGAATTTTCGCACATTCTATGGTCAAAAATGACACAATCTTTTATGGCCAAAAATGGCACATTCTTTTATCGTCAAAAATGGGCTATTCTTCTGTTTGTCAGGAATTGCATAGTCCTCCACGGTCAAAAAATGTTTTATTCTTTCGTTGTCATACATGATTTATTCTTCTACTGCAAAAACTTGAAACAGGGCTCGTCAAGGTATCGATAATCAAATTAACATATCTTGATTATATTTTTAACTTGAAAGAAACAGGACCAATTGAGACATTTTCTCTGAAGCTCAAGATTTTATTGAACTATTACAAAAACTCTCATATATGTATTTTGATTTATTAGTGTATTTGATAAAATTTCATATAAAAATTGCCGTGCTAAAAGAGTATCCATGTTCGCCTAAAAAGAGGGAATTTCAGCTCATTCCAGTACGAGTAGCATTAAATTGTTGAAAGACGGTCGTCAAAACTACCGCAAGATATTTTGCAACAAACTTTGCATACGGTTAACCAACTTTTTGCCGCAAACTTTGCATACGGTTAACAAACTTTTTGCCACAAACTTTGCATACCGTTAACCAACTTTTTGTCACAAACTTTGCATACGCTTAACCAACTTTTTGCCACAAACTTTGCATACGGTTAACCTACTTTTTGCTACAAACTTTGCATGCGATTGACCAACTTTTCTAACATTCACGATCGTATGTCACGCACTCACTGCAACCGGAGACAAAAAGAAAGAATTCATCGTAAAATCCTTCTTTCCTAAATTCCTGAGTGCGACTGGGGAGACTTTATTCAGCTTACTCACAAAATAGAGACTAAAACAACTAAATGTCACAAAACTATAAAATCAGGACGATGGAGCAAAATTTCTACTTCCAGCGAATTTGGTTGGCTCTTTTCTAAAGGACAAATTTTCATCGTGAGAACGCAACTCTGATTTTCATTTCATTACACATGCTTGAAACGGGTTTATTCAGTTAGTTTAGCAGTTTCAATTGCCATGTAAGTGGGCATGCTGTGCAGACAAAGCGCTGATAACCTGTCACCTGAAATGGATGTGTCAGTATCTCGCCTGAGATAGTTAACAGCGCGCAAATCAGTGCCCATTGTCTGACCACCTCCTGTCACGGTTCAGTGCAGGGATTCCGTCTAGTTGGACAGCACGAGACGCGAAGGAACATTGGCTGTTCAGAATGGAAGCTCGGCTAACTATTTTACATTTGTTGCTCTTTGCCAGCGTATGGCGTGCAGGTAAGATTTTTTTGCGTTGACGAACTCAAGCTTAAATCTTGACTGGGAATGCGAAGAGTTGTAATGTGGAATAGTTTTGCAACTTGATACATTAAGACAAAAGTATTGTTCCTGTTTCTACGATGCCTATTTTAAAATGCGTTTCATCGCTTTACGTGCTCTAAACAACCCTCAAACAGAATTTCTCCCTGCCTATTCATCGTAATTTTCTTCACCGTTTCTACAGTCAAGTTTCACTGTCCGGAGATAAATATTTAAATTCTAACGGCTGATTGTCTCACTCACGTGACAATGAATGCATCGAAGACGATGAAGTTCAAATGATCATAGCAAATAATCATTGTCCTGTTGTGAGCCGAAGCAAGCCATTCTTTGCCCTTCTTCCTTGTGAACCGAATTAACATGGAATATTTAATTCAGCTCGGTATTGTCAATCCTTAAGCGTAGTTCTCAGAGTTCACTTGTTCACTTTTGCCCTGAAGTTACGGGTTGCAGATATACAACGTAGGGGCGTTCCCTGCTCAGAGCGCCAGGTCGGTTCCAGCGTACAGCCGCTCTATCTTATTTTCTTCCTATAGCACGACGCTGCATTTCATTTTTATGACAAGAACTTTTCTGTGCTATGTGATACTTGGTCTAGTTTATACCTTTTTATGGGGGGACGATTGTAAAGCGGTCGTTGGCTGGATCTGAGCGAGGGCTCTCTTCGAGGTAACGCCTCGATTGTTCTCCCATGTTCCTCTTCAAAGTACATCGGGATTAGATCATTTCTTCGGGCCTGCAAAGAGCGCGCTCCAGTGTAGCTGGCAATGCGTACGCATTAGCACTGTTCTGTGGAGATATGACCTTAGCAATGAACATGATGCATTTGTCGGTGCATGTCCAGGGTATTCCAGAATTATTTGTTAATATTATTTTCCAGAACAAATATAAGGTTCGTTTCGGTGAAATAAGTACATTTTACTCTATACGGGCATGTCCGAAAATGCAGAATTGAAAAGTTACGGAAACTTACAAGTTAGACCTTGTCGGTAGGAAAATAAAACACCAAGGTCAGAGCAAGTTTATTATTATAAGCGAACGGTATAGAGTTTGACGGCAAGCATTCCCAGTAGGTGTTCGAAATTCCGTTCGTCAGCTGTAACGCATGCTTGGAAGCGGCGGTGCAATGATAGCCGAATTTTCTTCTGCAACGGTTACTGAAATTTCTGGTCTCCCCCCATCCTCATTCTCTTGCACATTCACGGACAGGTCGGAGTGAGATGGTGGCTGAGTGCCCCCCAGACTACGTACAAAGAGGGGGCACCGCCGACTGCTATCTCTTCCACAGCGGCAGCAAGAGGTCCTGGTACGACGCCTCCACCTACTGCGAAAATGAGAACGGAAACCTTGTCAGGATTGGCACATCAGATATGGCGGTCAGTGGGACGAGTCATTAATTGTCTACAGGCCTTTAAATTTAAGATGGTGCTCAAAAAAGACTCGACTCCCGACCCACTCGAGTAATAATGAATTCAAAACGAAGGTGCATTGCGGAGATAGTCTCCATAAATGTAAGTACAACGCGTTTTAAGGATACTTGTCCCCCACAGGACTGGCTGAACCGGCAGATCGGCAAGACGGGAGTCACTGGAGACTCGTCCGAATTCTGGATCGATGCCGTGTACAACCAAACCCTAGGGAAGTGGTACTGGGATTCTTCTGGCGCTGAAGTTGATTTGGAGAATCTGTGAGTGTGCTTTTGGCAGAGGGAGCTCGTACAGTTAGGCATCGTTTCAAAACAGTTACTAGTGCCGCCATCAGGGAGAAATCCCGAGATCAGCGTGATTCAGTAGTTTATACACCGTGAGGAAACGAATGCTTATCCGGTTATTGCACGATGCTAGTTGACTTTGTTTTTATCTGAACACTACTGATAGTCTGGAAAATTTTTTGTGAACTTGATGTGATGTTTGTGTCGTGCAATCCTCGGAAGATACGACAAAGTTTTTGCAAGAGTTGTGACTACTCCTGCTTTTTTATCCCTTTTCTTTTCAACTAACCTGGACGGCTGAAAACCACTTGTTAGAGTCATTAACAGGGACCCTTCGTGGCTCGGGTACCAACCCAAATCTGTGTTGTAATGAGCTCATAACTCTAAGCGCAAACTGCGAAGGGAAAGAGAATGAGCGCTAAAATGAAGTAGCGGAGCTTGCCACGAGTATGTTAGATGAGGATTTAAGTAATGAACGTTATGAAAGGTCTTTTAAAGCTTTTTTCGGTCACCAGGCCAGAAGATCCTGATGCACATGAAGACGGGGATTTCGGTGTACTCACCTCACGGTCCACCTTGCTGGGACACCCTGCTTCTAATCAATACCACTTCATCTGCCACCGTTCCATCAGTGAGTGTTTTATGCCATTTTATCTGTTATGTATTTTAATGCTGAGTGTGTCGTCATGTCGACACTGTGAAATGATTACAGAAGGACGCACCACAAGAAAGAGACGATAAGATGCTCGCTGGAATTTTCGAAAGTGCCACTAACACGGATTTGAAGAGCATTGGTTGTCAGCTTCTTGAAAGACTTGGACAATCAAACAAGTCCATTTCACCGCAGCTAGTTATCCTAACGTATCGAAATCCGCAAGGAATGCTATTCTTGAGACCATAAAAAGTTCAGCTGAAAATGCCGCGTTTTACGGAGAGACACGAAAGTTTGAGGATGGAATGGGCCAGGAAATATTTGAAGATGGGCGTGAGTCTGGTTCTTTTTACTGATCAACCACGGAGAATCTTTCATTGACCTAACGCGGTTGGGCAATTGCTTGGATGTATTTCATAAAAAGACATTATCGTTGCAGACATCAAGAACCGGGTGGAGGAGCCACGATATGGGCAGACATCATGTGGGATAGATTTGTTGGACTTGTCAGAGTACCCGAAAATGTCAAGATGGCATCTGCGGTCTATTGCAATCTCCTGAAATAAAAATTGAAGCCTCGGTTAGATGGCATGCCTCTTTCGCCAGTACGCAAATTTATTTTCATGCACGACATCGCTCCTTCTTACTCTGCTTGTGCGACCCTAGTATTCTAAACTAGTTCGAGCATCCAAAGTGAAAAGTTGATGATCTGGCAGCCATCTTCCTCCAATTAATGACCGATAGAAAACTTTCGGGCTACCATCGAACTAGACGTTTATGCCGATGGACACCAATTTTTGTCGAAAACGACCTTATGGGAAGTCAGTAAATATTGCAGCAAGAGCAGTCTCTTGTTCCACTGCTAAGAGATTGACGATTCCATTAATACTAGACTTTGGATGTAATACAACCCCATGGCCCTCACGTGGGCAAATAATGAAGCCGTTTAATAAACGTAGTTGTGGTACTGCAACAATTTTCTAAATATGCTCTGAATTGATCAGTAATTTGTTTGTTTGTTTATCCATATGCACACAAGCCAAAACAAAACTTTCGCTATTTTCATTGAAATGGCATTAGCTCCATTCGGTCGTAATTGAATGATTTCAAGATATATGTTTTTCTTTAAATACAAATTTGTGCTTTAAGACCTAACTTTTTCCTACGTTGTTGAAATAACATGTCAGATTTTCTGTAAAAAATTTCAAGAAGTTCATTCACAAGAGGTTGAGAAATTGTTGTTTTTATTACCAAACTATCCCTAGTTGGATTGTAAAGCTTAACTATAGCTTCAACAGACACGATATTGCATCTATTACTGAAAATGATGAATGCCATTTCACCCATTTTATACATCCCTTTGCAAGTGTGCAAGCATGTATACCAATTCCGTTTCTAAACTTCGGTCATTTTTAATACGTCGCTACAAAATAATTTACTCGAATGTAAGCTGCGCCTATATAACTCAGGTTGTATTTCCTTCAAATTTTTCGTAGAACAAAATGTTATTCCACGTGTTCCAGACTTTGTATGCATTTCACCCGTAACAATTATTGTAGCTCACAAGGAATCTGTCCATTTCCCAAGACGAGCCGATGTTCTGTGACTTCGAAGAGGGCTGGCACATGAACAATGACCGCTGTTACTCGGTAAGTACTGAATATTTGTACTTACCAGAATACGTGTAATACTTGTACTGAGGGTAAATAAGTTATGTACATGGGCTTGCTGGAACAGACTTAAAATAGGCTCTTTGTGTGAGAATCAAACTCGTATACACCTTTAACATTCCGCTACAACTTGACAAAATTTCATGATTGTATGCCGCCTACACTTCGCTGGTGAGGCCTTGGCTTCTCTGGTTAGGCCTAGGCTTCTCTGGTGAGACCTAGGCTTCTCTGGTGAGGCCTAGGCTTCTCTGGTGAGGCCTAGGCTTTTCTGGTGAGGCCTAGGCTTCTCTGGTGAGGCTCCTGCAGAGCCAATTGTCTAAGTTATGAAAATACCAAAAAAATTTCCCTCGCCAAAACATGGAGTTGCGACCGTATAACGAGGCCAAAAATTTCGGCAATGGATGCTTCTCATAGAAAGCAACGAATTTATAAAAAATTATTGCAGCTCCGGCAAAAATGGAAGAAAATAATATACCTTGACTATAAAAAGAATAAGTACGCTAGGTTTGAAGAATCAATATTGCTTTAACGCTTTGATTTCGTGGAAGAAGTTCGAATACTCGGCACGGGTAACACTTGTCCGCTTCCATTTGCTGGAAATATCAAAGCTAATCTTCCCTTCCCATGAGAAGAACTTCGTCGAGGCTCGAACCTGAGCCCGAACCTTGAACCTAACCTAACCATTACGGTGCATGAGACGAAATGATTTCTTTCCTCCATCCAAAGCTATTCTTGATGTTTAACACTTCGACTACGATTCTCCACACAGGCAAAATTACATGCCGACAAATATCTCTGCTGTGGATCTATAAATGAAGGATTTTAACTTCACAAATTTGGTTACCCTATTAATTTTCTTTCTAATCAGAACTAGCTTATTCGATTGATAAACACAAATTTCACGAAAACTCGAAAATTTGTACTCATACGTGATCGTGCTTTGGTTGCATTAGGTTAGGTTAGATGATCGCGTGTATCATGTATGACCCACTCCGGAGGCTAAGTGTTAAACAACAGATGATCATTACTCCTGGCGATTACGTAAAACATTTTAACGAGAACCACATTTCGCCCAGGTGTCGGACTACCAGGACTCGTGGCTGAACGCTGAGCTGTCATGTCGGCAAATTAGCGGGGACCTGGTCACTATAAACGACCAACAGGAACAGTACTACGTGCTGGACGAGGCTGTTCGCCATTACGACAACGTTTGGATCGGAATGACTGAAATTGTTGAGTACAACCTTCGTTCGTTACCCCGGCCTTGTGTCTGTTTTTAATCTCAAGCCGAGTTTCTGAAGAAGTGTTGTTTTGTTTTTCTAGCCTATGTAATTATAGAGATATGAGTTTTTGTCTTTAAAATATATTTTTGAGCCCAAACACGTGCATCGGTTCCTCTTACACGACGAAATCAACTCATCATTTGTGAATTGAAGATACACATTCGTAGTAAATTTATGTAAAAATGTTAATTAACCGCACATATGCTGTTATATATTCAAGTTCAGCATATTTTTAAATCAGGATACGGTTGCACAAACTTTTAAAATTCTATAGAGAAGGATGATACTTTCATTTTCTCAGTTCTTTTTATGTTCGAGCATGAGGAGGTAGTCGTTTACGTCAGCCGTCGCAGCTTGTATGTACAATTTCTTCTTCTTCTTCTTCAGTTTAGTGAAGGTTCCGGTTCCAGTATGTACAATTTCTGCTTTGCCAGACACCTCGCAGGCTTGACAGATGTTGTTGCCCTAACTGCTTCATCCCAAGCCTGTACCTAAAAAATTCCGCTCAAACTTCAGCTTCAGAGTGACGTAAATTCCCATATGTATTAATGAACGCACGCTGATAGTAGCGTTGTAGACTTAATATAAATTCTCGTTTTTATCAATGAACGCAAGCTGATAGCAGCATCGTAGACTTGATATAAATTCTCGTTAATATCAATGAACGCACTCTGATAGTAGCATTATAGTCCATGTATTTTAAACTTTTGCAAAGATCATAACTCCTGACGTTTATTTATGTATGATAGAATAGGTGTTGGTGTCTATGCGAGTCCACAAGCTGAAGAAAACATTATTGGTTATTAGGGATTAATTAAAATACGATTTCTTTAATTCTCTGAAACGTCTCTCGGTCATGAAGAGTTAAGTAGAATTAATACCCCAACGATGTGAATCGCGGAGAAGATAAAATAGCTTGTGAAGCAAATTCAGTTTTTTTACGATTGGATAGTCGTTAACCCATACATACTTAGCCTCCACTGTTATGGGCACTTGATGATACTTACCAATATCGAATAATAAATACGGTGGTAATAGAACGTCATGTAAAAAATTGTGTATTTGTTCAGTATCTTCACATTTGTCTACTAAAATACCTCGTAAATGAAATGTTGAAATAACATGAAAATAATATATTTCTCAATGTAAGTTTTTAGTGTTCGTCGACTTCCTGCCTTCTACTTTACATACAAAGTCACATTTAAACCATATATTGACACTCATACCAGTCTGGTTTCGTAAAATTACATCAT
>VOMN01054830.1:0-20284 GCA_014899125.1 Orchestia grillus
CTATGAAGAAGGAATCAGAAAGCTTAAGGCAAGATGGGAAGATGTAATTTATAAAAAGGTGACTATGCTGAAGACTAAATAAATATATTTTGGACAGGATTTTCACTTTATTTCAAATTAGAAAAATGGACAGAACTTGTTACAGCCTGGTACGTCTGCCCTGAGCAGCAAACAAGTCAACATGACCGGGCGTGCAGGAAACTAGACGTGCCTGATGCGACATTACACCAACAACAATCGAGAATTAAAAGAGATACCAGCCACCTCCTTTGAACCCGCCTTGAATTTATTTCCTAATTCCATGCTTGAACTGACTTTATACTCTACTTTTCAATGATTGTTTTAAATTTGAATCAGAACATAATTCAGAACTAGGGTATATCCAGGACTCGTTAGTAAGAGTCTAGTGGCGGTTACTTCTCCCGCCCTCAGCGAGCCAACAAGGTGCGCCTTACTCCCCATGCTTTCCACCAGGCCCAGGACGGTACCAGCATTTAGAGCATTAGGGTACGAAATCTCGGCAAAGGTGGTTGTGCTCTGTCCCTGATTCGACGAGCCTTCGGGTGCGACACGAATCGTATAGAAAAGCTATATTCACATCAGAATGGAATCCTTGAATAAAATCACATGAGTAATGGGTTTCTATCCATGAACTACGTGAAATGTGACTATACATACGGGACGAGCCAACACAAGCACTCATTCGCTGCATTTAAGACTAAATCCTTACACGATGTGCGCACCTTCTCTGGCTGGTGCATCACGATTTCAGCATATCTGCAGTATTTCTACAACTCGGTTATGTATTCGTGCACTTTAGCCTAGTAGTTAACATTTTCTTCTTTCAAAATCTAAGGGTGTTTAGTACTGTTAGTATATATATATATATTTCTGAAGTTAAGTTTTTCATAGTTGAAAATTTCATGTGAGTAGATTATTAGTTAATTTGAAGCTCTCTATCCATACAAAATGTGATTAGAAGAGATCGGAGAAAAGGGACCATATAGTATGAACTATAGAGAATCTGGAATCTATCCACAATGTGTGCTCCTACACAGGATCCCTTGCGCATATAAACAGAGTAGAAAGATCCTTGCGCATAGAAACAACAAGTTAAGAAGGAATAAGAAGGAAAGACAAAAAGATAGCGAAGGTGTGAAAATAAAAATTAAAGCAAAGCGGACACGAAACATAGAAGTACCGAAGGCCTATCTATAATTGAGCTAACCTAATAGTGAGTGCTCTTCATGGATGACAGTTCCTAAAGCATATGATAAAAATACTAACTAACCAAACTCTTATGCCTATCCCACGTCTTCTGAGGGATGTAGATCTATAAACATCTGAAATTGCGTAAATTCGTTAGGAATATATTACTAAGTGCTGAATATTAGTTGGTGCACCATTAAATTCCAGCAAACTCGCCGGTTATCTTGATGCATGTGTTTATGGTATATCCAACAGCCATTAAAAAAAGCTCTTTGACATTGATGATAATAAGATGAATAGTGGGTAAGCCATCAGTCGCGGCTCAAGACACGTAATTAGTATTATGCCTTCTGTACTATTTCATCGGAATTCCTTTTAGTTTACGAACCGAAAAAATACTCATAATATATTTTGATTGGCAGCTACAGATTATATATTACATTCACCAGTGCCATATGATAACACGAATCCACGATTATGCTTCCAAAAATCACCGAAACACATACCATGAATTCTCCGTAAAGGAATAAAATTTACCCATTACAACTTGCGGGGTTATGATCCAAAAATATACACATGGCAACAAAGTAACGACATATATGATGACAGCGCTCAAGGTTAGATTAGATTATCAGTTAGTTTACAACCCCCTACCTACATGAAAGGCGATCTAAAGAGAACGAAAAAAATGGACCATTAAATACAGACTTTATGAAACGTGGAATCTATGCATAAGTCTGTTCTGAAACAAAATCTCATGCGTATAGAAACAAGTTGAGAAAGAAGAGGAAGAAAAGATAAAGAATAATCAGAGAAGAAAGCATGTAAATGGAAAGAAGCAAAGTGGGCATGGAAAATAGAAGTCGAAGCCCGAAGGCCTAACTAAAGCTGAGGTAAGCGAACAACGACAGCGCTCAAGCATCCCGGAACTCAGATGAGGATGGGAAATGCGACACTATGAGTGCAACTTAGTACAGGAATCTCACACTCTGTAATGAATGCTAAGTTTCACATTTTTTATCATTCGTGGCATTAAAATTGATGAGGAGGTAGTTTAAAAGCAAACTCTACCGAGAATTGCAGCAGAGGTTCAGCATTCTCAAGTTTCGTACGCAAATAAGCAAATTCATACCACGGACTCTTACTAAGCAGGAGATGAATAAACAAATAAATTAGAAATAGCGCATTGCGAAACCCTGAACATAAACAATAACGAAGTGACGACTATTAACATACGGAATAAATAACTATTAAAAACTACTAATACAGTACAGAGCCAATATTAACGAGTTTTTTCTTCACGAAACCTTCAATTTAAGCATTTTATCGAACCTATTGATGGCTATTCAAGAATTGGTGTACTGCAGCAGTAATTGGAGAATGCCTTAGGTCGCACCAGATTTCTGATCGACTTGGAACAACATTCGCTCTCAGTGAATTAAGTTGGTACGCTCTGCTGCAATTGAGGGTACCAAGAAATGAAAAGAAACCAGATGGTACTAAGGAAGTATAATTATGGCTTACATAATTAGCTAAGGATAAGGTGAAATTATACACAGGGTGTGAGTGCTATTCGAGGACATGTTTTCAATTCATTACACACTCAAATTATTTAAAATGTTAGTTTCTTATTTGATATAAACCGTGTAAATTATAATGTTAAATCATGAAATGCAAAGAGTCATAGTTGTTTTAACTGCAACTATGAGGCTTTTGGAAGTTGTGAATAGTGAAGGTTATGCCACCTTACATTTTTCCACAGGGTCTTTGGGTTAATGCTGCTGGATACATTGATGATCTGAACACGGTTGTTACGCCCTGGATAGATAAAGTACAAAATGGAAGGTCATACGTCTTTCAGCAAGATTCAGTACCTTCTTCAGAAGCCATAGTAACCCAAGATTGGTTATCAGAGAATTTTAACGATAGTGTGACAGCCAATTTGTGGACCCAAACTCGACAGATTTAAATCCTATAGACTATTACGTGTGCGGCGTTGTTGAAAGGGTGACTATCGACATTATCATAATACCATAGCTGCTTCACTGAAGCCCGCCATTTGACAAGTTCTATGCGAAATGAATAAGGACCACTTAATTTCAGTTTGTCAACGGTTTCGGACCCGCATAGAAGCAGTCATTGAAACCTAAGGTGGTTCCACAAAATTATTCGATGAAAAAGTATCATCAAGGTATTTGTACATATTTGATTTAAATATACATATTCTTTTCTGAAATTTCTGAAATATTGTTTATTTAACATACTAAAAATGTCCTCAAATAGCCCTTGCACACCGTGTGTGTATGTGGATATATATATTCGTATAGGCAGGAAACAGATTTTTTCTATAATTATTAGAATATATAGAAACAGAGCAATTTATTAAAATTCAAAACAAAATGCCTTTTAGAAGTATTCTTCATCAACTGCAACCCAATTTGAAAATTCTTATGAGGATAATTGAAAAAAACTAATAAAAAATTGTCAACAAATGTCCTTGGTCTTCAATAAACAAATTATATATCAAAGACAAAAAAAAATATATATATATATATATTACCTCAAAGTTCTGCACGAAAATGACATTCATACCATGAATCAAAATTTGAAGTAAAAATAGCACATTTTTTACAGGATATCAAACTTGCACAGGAGCCGTAAGGAAATCTCTCAAGTCGTTGATACAAACAAAAAGCATCACTCGCTACAACTGAGGCGATGGCCCGAGCAGCTGTGGACCCTCCAAATAATTGTGACTAAAACACGAAGAAAGAAGCACAGCACAACGGGTGCCCCACAGCGACCGCCATCATTCAAGGCAGGCAGCAGGGCAGAGAGATCCCAGGGGAGAAGTGAGGGGGTGTCCAGAAGGTGGGGACTATGGTAGCAAGAGGAGGAGGAGGTGAGAGTGGGTGGGCTGATAGGGTCCCAGCAAAATAGCTGTGTTAAAGTTGCGCTGCTGGCACAGCTGACACTGCGCAGCTACCTACCACCAGCACAGCTGCCCGGCATGGGAGCGACAATTTATTGCATCCTTGTGTGATCAGAGCCAATTAAAATTGCAATGCATTTGTTCACGTCGACGTTGAAACCACGTTGAGAAATTTTCCTGAAGTTGTCCCATTCTCGATCTCCTCACAGAGCGAAATCAGAAGGAACAAAATCAAAATTGGCTAGTAGATACAAAATGAGCAAATCCATCTTCAGTGCAGGTAACCAGAAACCGAAGAAACATTCCGATCAGTGCTTCCATCTCACACTGACGACACGTTCGATAACCAGGCTAGCGGAGCCGCGACTACAGATGGGGCACGGGAGAAGTCTACCTTCACCACCACCGTATCGTCCGAATATTGAAAACCTACACAAAATCCTAACTTATTATTGAGGACCAACAGTTAAAGTTGAGTAATTTTGTCCGGTGATGCAGCTCACGACGTAAGAAATCCTTGAAGCGTGATATGGCGCCTAAAAGTCTGGTTCGATTGGAGGCGAGGTCTGGTAAGCAGCTTGGCGCGTACATACCTGCCGAACCGGCGCTGTAGCCAATACAATATTTAATAAATTACAATTCACCACACTTCATTAATTGAAGCAATTGTATAAGGCAACAGAGTGCCCATGAGAATTCCAAACCGACAAATGAAATAACTACAACAAAAACTGGCGTAAAATTCTACGTCTAAAAAGAAAACCATACATCGAATTGAACTCATCGTAGTTCATTGATTACCACAATGAAGAATAACTTAGCATCACATGTCATAACACGTTAACGTAAGTAATTGAATATCATTTACTCATACAGTGGGACATGATAGTCCAGTCTTGAAAACGTCTCAAATTCCACGTACCAAAATTCTCTCTGATCGAAATTACGAGAGAGAACCGGTGTTATCTTTCCAATATTTCTGTTGTCAAATTTGACAACCAATCGCCGGAAATAATAGTAAAAGATACTATACTAATAAAACTAATGTGAAACGCAAAAGCCTAGAACAAAAGTACAGATCCACAAGAAGCTTCACCTTCCATTCTCACAACGAGATGAGAAACTTCCTTATTATTACGATGCGTATCGCAAATACGGCATTGCGAAGGAAATATCATGAAGTGAATTAGCTCGAACACATGATACATATTAACACCGTCGATAATCCTCCACACGTCAGAAAATCTGCATGAAAACTTAGCCTTTCATCCAACCATAAGGTACAATAAACACCAAACGAGTACGATGTCGCAAGCGTAAGTAGTTTTGACATAAAAACCTTGTGACGAGTAGTTTTAGACAAGAAAAGCTTCACCAATCACAATCCGCAGATGCGAAAGCATACGGAACTAATAGCAATAATTTGACAACATTTTCACTATCGAGTAAATGTTTCCTCTACCCCATCCACCAACGAAACAAACAACGAGTGCATGTGTGCAGAAGACATCTACACGGGAGACAAGAAGGAGGAATAATAAATGTGACCAGACTTAGTTGGGAAATGGAGTTGACCGCTGTAACCTCAAGGGTCGGTTTGGTTGAGCAGGTAGCTACTGAGCGCGCTAGAGGCCCCGGCTCCAGAGATAGGGACGGCGCTACAGCGGAGGTGAGGGAGGGGAGCGTGGGAGACGAGGGGGCGGAGGAGAGAGTGCTGAGACGAGGGGGCGGGCGCACGGGGCAATCGATACGGCGTGGTGCACCGCCACAACTAAACAAGAAGGACAACAACACAGAACGATCCAGCGATCGGGGCGAAGGGAGTCGTCTTCCTGTTACGTAATTCCTACCCATTCTCATAACATCCACGCTCTGCTTGAGATGCAGCGACCATTCCGCTGAGTTATGCCTCAATGGTTTACAGACATGTTAGGCGCTTCTTTATTCCAACCATTATACTCACGATTTCTTTCCGCCAACGTGGTATGAATCCGTATGATCATTTTCCAATAGTTACAATTATATCATAGTCACTCTGTTCGGAGGTTGCTAAATTGAACCATGGACAATGGAAGTCCTCTTCAAAATCACAGTAGTGAGAGGAGAGAAATGGAAAATCCCTTCTCATAATGAATAATGCATCACAATTTGCAATGCATCATAGCGATGCACGTGCAATTTTGCGATGCCGCAATCGATGGCCCGTGACAGCTCAAGTCTCGGAGTTGCGCGCAGCTCTTGCCACCGCCGCTCTCGCCACTAAGTAAAAGCGGACACACCACAACTGAGTTCTGTGCTGACTGCTGATCCTTCAAATGCAGTTGTCCATGTCTAGAAGGTTAAAATTTAAGCTGGAAAATAATGCATTATCAAGTTCTCGAAAGAGAAGAGTTCTCTACTGGCCCACTTCCCGCACACTTCATATACTTCATGCAGTTGGTTGTGTTACTGGTGCTGACGTTGTGCAGCCAATAACCACTATTGATTGCAACGTCTTGTCCAACACCTAGCAGCCCTCAATGTTAATCATAATAAGTGACCGAGTTATCAACAGAAAACATGCACAAAAATGTAGAATAATATGCAAGTCACACAGTCAACATACAGCCTCGGGGAGCCGATTAGTAGGTACGTTTCAGATTCTCGTCGTGAAAGTGGACGTTTTCTGACTTTTTCTCACTCCTGAACAGCAATGAATATATAAGACTATGTAACTTCTAAATCGTGTTTGGTAAGTTGGTCCCATATATTTCAAACATTACAACGGTTCTTGCAGTAGCGTGAACATTTTCGACGACGTTCGTAGGGTTCTTAGCCTTAATTAGTGACCCCCTTAACGGTTCTTGCAGTAGCGTGAACGTTTTCGACTACCGTCATAGGATACTCGGCCTTAAATTTAGTGTCCTCATACATCAGGACGGCTCCATCGCGAACGATCTGGCGGGAAGCATGCATGGGTGAAGACAGCTGCTCATTTAGATGGACATCGGTGAGGTGCCGGCTCTGTATTGCCTCCAAGCAAATATTGTACAGTTGAGGCTTATGAGCAAACAACCAAGGCTGCTTTATCGACTCCCAGTAGTAGGCGGGCAAATTTCTAATATCATGGTTTCATTTTGAAACCACGGGTTAATCAGTTATTTTCAACCACTTTTAAAATATTCTCCCACGGCAAATTTTACATTCTCAATACGTCGTTACACAGATCATTATAGCAGATAAATATGATGATACAGATTTATATAAGAATTGTCACATTAGCCAGTAGCTATCAGACGTTTAACAAGTCTGGTTGTCAACGATAATTTACCAACACAATAATGGCATTTACTAATAGTACCACTGATGTTACTTACCAGCAAGTAGAAGCAGAAGTAGTGATAAGGATAGCTAAACTTTAGTAACTCGGGTCTATCTCGCACCGAAAGGGAAGGAACCATTTAGTCCACACTAAATGGGAGAAAGGGGAATCCATGCACGAGGTGTGTTCCCACACAGGATCCCTCGCACATAGAAAAGTTAATAACAAAAGGCAGAATACAGCCACTAAAGGTAAAACACATTACTCACAAATGCTGAAGACGCTTTGAAAATTTGACGTCAAAATCACTGTTTTCTACACTCATTTGCCCGTTCAAGTCAAATGACCAGGATAAATAAGCATGTCACATTATAACAGGAATTATCGACCTCAAAATCCGTAATCATTTCATTTTATGCGTCATTACAGCCCAATGTATAATCCTCAATGACGCCTCGAACAAACCGGCTTTGTGCCCGTCCGAGACAGGGTTACAACACAATTACGCACCCGCAAAAGTGATGGGAGCAAAATATCTGGCTAAACCCCACGAACACGCAGCTAATAACGATAATAATAAATCGGAGGTAGGCATTCACTGAAAGCAAAATCGCGGCAAACACTGATACTGCTGCTCTATTTTAAGCTAAAATAACTGTGCCGATTGGTAAAATGATACCTAGGATCGCTACCACAAATTCTGCTCATAAATTTAACTTTTATCTACACCAATACGCCAAACACTAGCCTATATTGACTAAGAGATATTCAAGCTTTTTTTTCTTTGCTTACGACATTTTTATTAACTCGCACAAACAAATGTTTAAGAGATGAAAAGATGAATTATTCCGTCTTTAATTTACTGCGGCGGCCCTACGAGCAATCCAGCCTACGACCAATGGAGATCACCTCGGATCAAAAGATGAACAGAGAAATGCGAAAACAAGAGTGGCTGCACGCGAACAGGAATTCATCGAAACGACTTGATCACATCCTCAAAGAGTGAAAAAAAATAATAAGACGACCTAAAACCCATAACTATCAGACCCAGTACCGTACAACTAGCTGCAGGTTGCCCACGTTCACTTCTATGAGCTGCTTCAATACAGACCAACTAGAGCAGACATTCTCCACGACAGACCACTGAATGCCGAACTCTCGGAAAAATCACCTTCATCCAATTCAGCGCACTCCGCTGGCATCGAAAAAGTACACACAAAACAGAAGTGCAGACGCTCGAGTAGGAAATAGGTTCAAGAAATGCATCAGGCTAACAGGATATGCTGGCCTCTCCCACTAAAGAAAAAGAGACACCAAGAAGAAAAAAAAAGATAAATGCCTACCAATATACAATACCTAGAATGGGCTCAACCAATAAGTATCGCTAATTCCACTGCGTACACAGGAACGCAACTGACAACTGCAAAAAAAAACAAGCTGACGAGGACAGTCAATTCTAGAATGCCACTCCGAGTGGAGCCTGAAATGCTACAAATTCCCACGAAGAGTCAGATCCCGAAATGATACATTAAAGAATTATCCACTATAGAGCGTGGACGGAAAAACAAGCGTACATTAGAAAACATGTTCCACATCACTGCCCGCTCGAACAGGCCATGGCTTGCCAGTAACAAGCGCTGAATAGAGCAGATAAAGAAATCGAAAATCGATAAGACGTAGAACAGCACCCTAGAGATAAGATAGAGCAAGAGACCAACGCTATCTTTCACGTTCACAGCCCCAACACAATTTATGAAGAAACAACAGTTGAGCGACTTGATGGCCAGAAAAAGCCGATCGTAAAATTCTGACCGACGAATATTGCGTTCTGGACAGCCCTGATGCCGATGCAGGTGTCAAGAAGGGTCGGTAAACTATGTACATAGACTGTCATCGAGATGAACAAAGTGCCCGATGATAAAACTAGAACCATAAAGATTTGCACAATCCTTTATTCATTAGTCCAAGTAACCTTCAAAGAGCCGAAGAAGGGACCATCTAGTATGGAGTTGAGAAAACGTGGAATCTAAGCGCAGGTGTGTCATAAAATGTGATCCAAAGAGAGCGAAGAGAAAAAAACATTTAGTACGGATTATATAAAACGTTGATTTCACTCACTGGTGTGTTTCCACACAGGATCCCCTGCCCTTAGAAACAGTAAGCTATGAAAGAAGAGGAAAAGATAAAGAATAATCAGAGAAAAGGACATGAAAATGGAACGAAGAAGCGAAGTGAAAGATACATGTCCCGAAAACCTGGCTGTAGCAGAGGTAACCCAACAGTGCATCATAGCATAGGATAAACAAACCTAACTAATCTAACCCTATTGCCTATGCCCTATCCTATGTCCCTTGAGGGGTACAGCCTTTACATTTTCATGGTAAATCTATCGAAATCAGGAAACGTCTACTATCTGTCATACACTACTCGTCAAAGAGATGCAATTAAGCGTTTACGGTTTTCACAGATTTATAAATGCGGCAGTAGTACTTGGTAACGTCATCGATGTAGACCTGAAGAAGACACATTTACTTCATTACTTTTGGCAAGAGGTGAAATTAATTTTACTCGTATAAGTATGCATTAACACTTTGAGTGCGACGTGCGCCATATGTGGTACACGGGATCAAACCTTACCAAACAAAAGGGCTAACACATGGAAACACAAATTTTTAAGAGTTCATGAAATTTGTGTTCATTAATCGAATAAGCTAGTTTAGATTAGAAGGAAAATGAATAGGATAACCAAACTTGTGAAAACAAAATCATTCATTTTTACATTCGCAACGGAGATATTTGTCGACATGAAATTATCCCTGTATAGAGAATCGCACTTAAAGTCTTAAAACTATTGTTCATAAAAAACTCAAATGGATATCAATAGAATTCACCGACGAGTAGTAGAATGAGGTATACGGAAATATTGCTGAGTACGGAAATTTGCAGAATTTGGAGGAAATCTTTCCCCCATTTTTTTACATGCTAGATGAATGCATTGAGAGCACTAAGTGCTCGCGGCACACTTCAGCACGGGATGAGACTCCCACGTGAAATTAATTATTAACTATAATGTGAATAGGAGATACTTTTACATCAAATGAATAGAGAAACATTCTACATCGTTAAAATAAGGCATGAAAATTAACGTTCGATCTACATCATAATAATTTTGTAGGACCGTACGTTTGTTTGTTCTATTAGAGAAAATTTTCTCAGAAGTAACCCAGAATGGACCATATGAATAGCTCGTATACAAAGGATGTGGTCTTAGAAAGTACACTATTTTATTATTGTTAGGAAATAATAGCTTTCATATCATCATTGAGCCAGAATACACATAAGGACGGTAGACACTGAGCTTTATAAAAAAAACGCGAAAGCCGTTATTCTGGATAGACTTCTTAACATCATAAATCTGTCTTCTGATACTTTACGCACCATCNCATGCACAACACTGACACTTTACGCACCATGCACAACACTGATACTTTGCGCATCAAGTACAACACTGATACTTTGCGCATCAAGTACAACACTGACATGGCAACTTCATGAGGCTGCCAGCCCTGGAGCTACGATGCACACCTCGCTAAACATTGACCAATTAGATTAATTATCAACCGTAAGATTCGAGACAGCAACGAGAATAAAAGGAAGACAAAAGCATGAGGTTTCATCTCACAGGCGCCTAGTTCGCGGTAACCTATGGCATCGATCACGCGAAATTATCTACCAGCTAAAATTGACACCAATTTCCACAGGCGATTCAACTTCAAAACTGAATAAGATAAAAAGGGAAAGTGAGCGACCATAATTTGGTCACTATTTCCAGTCGCATGAATACAACACCGATTCTCCAAATAAAACTGCTCGTAAGCAACCTGTTCAAGAATGGGGACAAGAGAAGAAAATTACCCAGGTAAGCTAGCACATCTTTACAAATTTCAATTTTCACCTTCCAAAGAAAAATGACATGGCATACCTACAAATCAGTTCAAAGTCCTCCACAGAATCAGTCCGCTCAAGGTTAAGCAATCCAATCCACATCGCACTAGCGGTCGGACTACGTTTGAATGAAATGTCGACTATTTTATCGTGGACCTGCTAAAACAGGCTCCATTCACACTACTATCACACAAGGGCTAATCGCACGCTTGCCAGCGGTAGAGTGAACATCCATCAACCGCGCTGACTTGACAACGTTCACTGGATTTACTAGTTACAATGACACGTCGGCTGCCACTTACCGCGCATGAGCGCACAGTGCCCAGTGGTATTTTTCACCTTTAACCCAGAAGTTACTTAGCTGCCTTACTGTCATCAGTGTCAGCCAAACCTTCCACTGGTGCACATGTGCGTCTTCGCTGATAGTGTGTACACACTACCAGGTCATCTACTTTATGGGATTATTATAGTAAGAAAAAACAACTCTCTGAATGTTTTCCGTAGTGAAAACAGGGCTTTTCTGGTGGCAGCGAATGTGTTACAATCAAAAAAATACTCCAATATTTCTTTCTATAATTTTACACACGGACCCATTTCTCCACAACTCTCCAAAATTAATTGTTGTTGAAGCTGTTTTATTTTATTTGCATGAGATCTATGCAATACCTTGGCTTAGCGAGTGAATTATCCCGTCTGATTTCAATTGCAATTATTCATGCGACTTACCATTACTATAAAAAGTGGAAGAATTCAACACTACATAATGATAGCATCGATCGAATTTTGAGAACCTCTAGGCTGCTATAATCAAGATTTCTGTAAGCTGGAGGCGCAGTGAGCAGCCTCCTGCTCGCTGGGCCAGAGGGGGGCGAGAAGAGGGGGAGGGGCTCAGTCAACACAGCGCTGCCCCCTACACACACCACACCCTCGCACTGACACATCGAGCAGGAGGAAGGAGAAGGGAGGAGGGAGAGGGGGGGGTTCCCTCTCACGCTGCACACAGACCTGCTCCCTTCTGAAACTGGCACACCAGCTACGAGCTCCTCCACGCCATGCTGAGTCTTGCAACCGAACAGAGACACCTTCACTGCCATACTGCCTCGCTCACCAGCATGTTTTAGACAAACATCTCAAAGTTATATTATCTCACTTCACGAGAGCGCTTCAACTTAAAACAGACGAGGTTTATGAACTTAGACTCTACTAAATTGAAACAAAAATGCTCATTAGATCGACATAAGACGCGATCACGAGGACGAAAACAGATTTGCTGGGATAGGGACGTACGACGTGTGATAGACGATTCATGCGTCTTGAGCGTCGCTGTGCGCGACGTCAGAAATGACGTGGCGGCTTCAGCAGTCGGTCGAGTCCTAGCGAGTCAAGTCATTATGATCGTACACCTCGGACAAACTCGAGCGCACAATTCCGTGTAGGGTTTTCACAACAAGATGACTGCGGGGTTTGGAAATTCCAAGTTAGGTATCACACCATAGGAAACAAAGTTACAAAATAGGTATCATGTCGTGGATGACGGAACACAACAACAGGACACAGATGATCACGCCAAGTTCGTCACCCAAAGTAACCAGCACTAGACGACAGCGAAGAAGCACCTGCGTTCTGCGCTTTCATTCACTTCAATTGCACCGTGGGTGAATAGAAATCGCCTGCCACAAGAAAACCTCTACTAAGTTAACTACATCGGAGAAGTGAATCTAGTATTCATTAAAAATGAACACAAAAAGGAATCCCACCCAATGAATTACTATCACCAAGTCAATGACTATTACACAAGTTGAATTTTATTTACAATTTCAAGAAATATCTCCAGTTCAAACAATCCTACAAGATACATGAAGCTACACTAACTAAATTTACCTACATTCCAAACATAGCTTCCTTCAGTCCAGGCACTTGATAACAAACAGCTGAGCCCCGCATCACAAGCACTACTTCACAGCCCCGCTCCTTCAACCCGATCACAAGCAGCTGCAGCTTCGGGCACAATTGGTTGACCAAGAGGAATTTCTATTCTATTCTAGAACTTGGAAATACAGTTAACTTAAGTGATGTCATCAAGATAGATGAACGCCGTTGCGTTGGCTTGGAAGTTTACAATTACATTGACGAAACTCCAAGTCTATGGCATCCAAATTTCTGGTTTCTGATCGAAATCAGTGTCAAAGACCGCAGAGCAGCTGTAGCATGTAGAAGTAGACACGTGACGTTCTGCCTCCATTCAGTGTCGTGAATAGGAACCTCTAAGAGCTACGCAAGAATTCTGATTTAATTTCGAATAAAATCAATTTCTACATTCAGCGACTGGTCTTCTAACTTGTTCACAACCTCTGTTTTTAGTACAGACTGTTGGCGAATCACACGACGCAGCATTTGGTAGTGCAAAGCGATCTCGTTAAAATTGAAACACACCATTTTGTCAACGCAGTTTAAAAGAAGTAACGGACGTCTCGCCAGTAACAGACACCGACGTCGACGTACAATCCTCCTGTCTACGTAGAGACTCAAACTCAAGTGGGTTGACCGACGGTAGTTAGAAATTAAAAATACGATGGAAAGCTGAGTAACTAATGGAACTGATAAAAATTCGAAAATATCTGTGTAAGTTCAAAAAAAATATTTTATCACAGCCTTGCTGACCACGAAGTGGCCCTCATCCATCGTAAATCATAAGTGATAAGACCAACAAGACTGGCCAACATACACAACCGTCTCTCAATAGGCCCAGGTGCAACGAGCCCAGTAGTTGCTCTTACCTTCATATGTTCATAGTTCGGTTGATCAATGATGTAGTTTGCTCGACTGTACAGCAGCTGATATTCGTCCATGTCAGCTGCTATACAGGCAAGTAAAATATATTTTTGTTAAAGCACTACGGCATCTGACTAAAGATGGGCCGATTCCAAATTTTTTGCTGATGTGGATTCTTTATTATCTATAATTTATACTTAATTACTAAAAATTAGAACTTTTACATATTTTTGACGATTTAACTGATAAATGAAAATTATCATGAAGTACATTTACTCAATTTAATATGACGCCAAAATCTTTCATTGATGCCGTTTTCGAATAATTTTAATATTGAAAAAAAAAAGAATTATGTTCACGATCAATTTCATTATAAACACCTCAATTCTACGAACGAAGGAAATCTTCAACGTATCAGTCAGTATAGATCTTAATTCAGGCTTGTACCATGTTAATGATTACGCTTGTAGAAAATGACACCACCATTCACCGTAATGTGAACTGTAACCCTGGCGCACGCCGCCGCTACCACCAGCGTGTCACCGTGCCTGCCCCGAGCAGCATTGTCACATCATTAGTGAACACCTCAGACCACGGACTGCATCTGTGTGAGCGCCATCAAGTAGCGTGTATATGCTCCACAATAGCCCACTGACCCTGTTTATCGCTCAAATATGAAAAAATTATACTTCATCAGTGAATTCGTTCAATCAAAAACTACACGAACATGTCGTACAACATGGAAGGTTAATGAATACACAAATAGTTTTCATGAAAATAAACATAAAAATATAAAAATATATGTCGAGAACGCTCGGGATAAGTACAAATTTCTTTACGAAAAAAAATTTAACCTAATCAGCAAGGACGCTTGCCAAGGTCAAACATTAGTTTTTTGAAAGAAATTCCATTGGTAGAAATATTTCAACGGTAGCATTCAATTTACGACGAAAAAACTACTACCAACTTCGATCACAGTCTTGATCTGGCTCCGAAACTTGGAGTAAGTAGATTGTCCAATTTCCTTGGGAAGGGTTTTATAGACTGCCATAATTCGAACGATCAGTAGGCTTTTGTATTACTGGCACGGTTATTAGTATCTTTCTCAATCGCGCTCCATACATAGTTGTCCATTGGGTTCAAATCCGGGGAGCTGAAAGGCCAAACACTGGGTTTGGTGAAGTCTTAAAAATCCTCCGACAACCGGTACTGAATTTTCCAAGATTTGTGGCAAGGAGCCGAATCCTGCTGCCATATGTCTACTATTGGCAGCCTTCATTACGTAGGGCTTAAATACAGCATTTATCAACTCCACGTAACCATCAGAATTGCACCTGAGACACTTTTTGTTGAAAAAACGAAGGCATCACATCCACTCTCAGTGAAAATAATCCAAAAACTATCACGTATTGGAGAAATTTAGCCTGTATGACACGAGATGTACCCTTTGGACTGACTGTAAACAAGCCATCTGTTATTCCGAGTGTTTTGTTTTCGATCTTGACCGAAGATTGTTTCATAAGAAAAGAATTAAATTATATCCGATACAGCCGAATGTTTCACTTTGTTCAGAACTTCCTTTACCTTTGTCCAGCGATTGTTCTAAGTTTTTTCTGAATGCTGTTGGCCTCCATGACGCTTGTATGAGTAGTAGCGAAGGGCTTCACTGAGTGCAGGTTTCACAGTACAGAAGGAAACATCCAATTCACGTGTCAAAACCTGCATCCCCATGCCAGACCATCCAGCATTTTTCTCTGTAGATTCATAAAGAATTATGTTGTACGAGCGTAATCAGAATGTCCTACACGTTTCTTCCTATTACCACAGCCTCGTAGTCATTATTGCATTTCTCTACTTGCATGTCTGATTTTTTTAGTGTTCCAAGAGCGCAGAGCACAATCCTTATTTCATTATTCTTATGACCAACGCGGATCATGATACAAATTATTCTTTTCCCATTTTGAGGTATTTTTCGTTCATCCATTTTCGCTACCATCACGTATATTAATAAATAGAAACTGCTAAATATCGCGTAAAATGAGTAAATATTTCTAAACAACGTAAATAAATACAGAATTGAATTATAGTCAAATTTATACTTAAGTTATTTATACATTTATACAGTTACAGAGGTGCTTACAAACGGGATATTAAGTTTCAACTTCTGTTCCGCTATTATAAATCTAATATTACTTTTGTTCTTAAGAAACATTGTACATTTCAAGCACAGTAGGAATCGGAACCGTTATCGCTAGTTTTTATCGCGTCCCAGTGCTGATGTTGGTTCCCGCCAAGAGTGCCGGCGCCAGCCAAGGGTGCCAATTCCAGTCAAAGGTGCTAATTCTTGCCGGTGCCGATTAACCGGAACGTCACTTCTTCCGACCGCATGCTCTCATTTCATTGAGGAATATCCTCTCCAATCATGACTTGCCTAGATGCTACGGGATGTTTTAGAGATTAGTGTTTTAGCACAACTTGCATAAATTCGTCTCTTCCATGAAGCCCCGAAGAAATAAGAATAGACGCCAATTCTCCCATAAAGCTACCCTGTTCTCCCGGGGCACTTGAGTAGCGTCTCAACAAGACTGTTTAGCTATCGACGTTAGGGGCGGCCGTATCGAGGAACCAGGAATACATTTTAAACAGTGAGAATCGATTCGCTCATCGTCTACAAAATCTTCATTCTTTGTTTTGTAACTATATGAAATTTTTTAGTAATGGTTGGCATGCGGTACATAACACAAAACCGACTTCATCGGACACATTTTCAAGATCACGTCGATAGACTTATGAACAGCCATAATATTCCACAGATCGGCATCCTGCATAAACGGACATCATGTTCGTAATAAAACTAACGACATAACGTATTCGTCTCATATACACAAAATATCTTCCAGAGTGAAGTGTTATGAGGTAGTGGAATAGTTGGAGAACATTTTTTATGATAGCTAAATTTCGGAAGTGATATGAAAAAAGGACTCAGGAAAATAATTGAATTTAGTTAGACGCAAAAAAAAAAACAGCATAAGTTACATATATCATCATTGCCTTGGAAACAGCGCAAATGCTGAGACTGCCGGTAGCACTCAGCGAGTGCTGGGACACAGAACAGCGCAGTAGCGTCGCGAGTAAAATGGTCATGTGTGTACACTCCACTTTTGCTACAAAAAAGAAGTGATAAAAATCATCAAAATATTAGCAAGTTTCTTCAGCCGAATTAGAAAACAATTATTGGAGCTTACAGTTGGCGGTCATCAGCACGTTTACCGCAGCTGAACACAGACTCGATAAAAATGCTTTCATTTTACATCACTGGGGGTAAGCAATATTACTAATAATAATAGAATGGTATGAAGTAACGAACTAATAAATTATCCATTGTTGTAAAAACTATGATAGAATTTCTTTGAAAATACGGAAGACATAGCGTCCAGACTCAGAATAGGGAGGTCACACCTAGAGCCATAATAAAAATATGTTGCACTATACCTAGGTTTTGTTGCCTTACAATCTTGTACCTTCAATGAAATACTGCCCAGTAAAATTAAACAAAACTTTGCCCACACTTAATTCTTGAAATTCAGAATGAAGCAACGTCAAACAATGCACCGACTGCACTTACAATGTTACAAATACAAAGGTCGAAGCCGTTTGATATGGCCGACTTCAATGATCCTACAGTAAATTCAATATTTAAAATGAATAGATTGTATCCAAAGATCGTTTCTCACTTCGACAAAACATCAGAAGCAGCCAAAACTGCGACTAACTACGAAAGAGATTCCTGCCTCAGCGCTCAGCCGAGCCTCCCATCAGAGCCGAGACCCAAGACCTACAAGTCACCGTTCATACATAGTTGTCACTTATGTATTCCTCGCCACCGTCCAACCATTTTTGTCATGACAACCATGACTATGATATCTTGATATTTTTCTTTTTGTTAATTCTACCCGTTTCAAAACCTCACAACTACGATATGTATAATCCCGCTAGTTGAGCCCAAATGAGAAGAAAATGTCATTTCTCTCGAGATCAGTCAAACAAAGATTCTAGTAGAGAGTCAAGAGCTAAAGATATCCAAGAATAAAATAAGAATCATTATGTAAAGCGCTAATTTCCCCACACTCAAAATACTGTACATACTTTGAAAACAGGGCAGACCATTGTTATAAGCAGACAAAAGTTCTCATTTTGGCTCAATTCATTCCTTTAGAAAAAGTACGAACACAAAATTTCTTCAGTTAATTTCATGTCTCCTTTCCTTCCTGAATTTTCTGAAGTACTCACACACTGCGCTTTACGTAACAATGTTGCAAAATGAGTAAATAGTGCGACTGAATCGTCAATGAAAATAAAGTAATGAAATGACCGTTCAATATGTTCCGTGAGAAACAAAAATAGAAAGATTTTCGCTTCAATAATTAGAAAATCTGTCTTTCACGAATTCCCTAACATAAATACATTGTCATAATTATTGAGATAATTAGTTTAAGGCTGCCTAGCCTTAGTGAAGTACAGTTCCTGTACTCCGAAATGAGAGTTTCGTCAAGGACGATCACAAGCGAGCTAAAAGGACCATTTAGCATGGACTTCAGGGAATATGAAATCGATCTGTTCACACGCGTGTTCCCACACAGGTTACCCTGCGCATAGAAACCCCAAGTTAAAGAAAGAAGAGGACAAAAGAAAAAAAAGAGGTGGCAAGGAAGGTATGAAAATTGGAAGCACTGTGGGCACGAGCCATAGAAATCCTAAAGGCCTTTACTACTCGTATAATGAAGTAAAAAATAGTGTCTCCATGAGGTCACTAGTCCCCATATCACACAATAAACAAACCTAACCCTATTGCTTATCCTATGACGCAATAGGGTTAACATGAATATATCATATTCTTTCTTCAATATTATACAATTATTGTAAAATTCACAAAAAACTGGTCGCTTCCAAGTTTTATCCATTATTTTCAAATCTCTAACACAGAAGTTGTCATCTTCACAAAAAGAAGATAAAAATAGAAGACAAGGAGTTCAACACAACGATAGTTGAATATGACACTTAGGTTTTAAACGGAACGCTTTCACGGTGAATAAAATCGGTTCCAGGTGATGATCTCAACACGGTACTTCAACAGACAAATCTCATCACTTCGAAATTCCCAACTTTGATTCAATTTTTTAAGCTCCGAAAACATAAGAAGTCGTTCAATTTGATTCAATCTTGTCAGTTACTTTGTTTGCGTCTAACTAAGGCTATCATAAAGCATCGATTGGTTGCCTGAGCGGTGACCCAAGACTGTCGTCTCTCAAAAACTCTAGAAGCCTGAGGGAATTTTTGAGCCGAGACAGAGCGTTCGAGACAGAGACAGAGGTTAAGCTAGTGATGCACAATTCCGGCGAGCGATCGTGCAGCGTAAAAGTACACGAACTGTACGAGCACATCCAGAAAGAGTGGCGACTTGGCGAGGCCAGCTCAGGCTGAGAGCCCAGAGCAATTCCTGGGACGCAGCTCACAGCACGCGCGCCTCCTCAGAATGTGGGGCGGGCGCGCGGCAGGAGCGAGCTCGTTGAGCCAGGAAGAGCACCAGTTGCTCTTAGCTGGACGAAGTAATATCACCTCAATATCTTGACCTTCAGTCTATCATCCCATCCAACTAAACCATTCCAGTTTTTCACCTTGCTTTCTCCTGCTGTTTATATTTCATCCACTCGATTTCCTCTAATTTTTATTCTTGGACGATACAGATGCAGTATTAATACAAACTAATCATAAAGTAGGCATAGGGTCTGCTGGACCCAGCTAGCAATAAGTATGGGTGAAACAACTTCTAATGCAAAACAAGGAATAAGCTCATTGAAAATGTTTAATATGCTGACGACAAGTTTTAATGCCACGCGAGAAACGCGTTTTCCCGTGGACTTAGAACATGGACCGAGTCCTACGAAAATCTACACGCACCAATGTCCAAGTCACAAAGCTGTCTTGTATTTCCTAGCGCGGAACCCGTTTCGTGAAATGTGATTTCTCGTGCGTTTGCACATTTAGAAACATTGATTTACCTCAAGAAATTTATATCAGGTACAGGTTTACAATCAAATGAGGAATGACGAAGAACCGAGATCAGG
>VOMN01054840.1:0-13031 GCA_014899125.1 Orchestia grillus
AATTAAAATGATTTTAAGATCTCTGTCCTCCATTACCTTCATTTCGAAGAAACCATTTCTGAAAACTCATACCCCAAGTTTGTATGTACGCATCAGGGAGTTGTGGCAACGAACATCGACAGTACGAGGAAGCTCAGAATGAGATGAGCTGCATCGAAGTATGAGGCGGGTAACATTACCAAGTGAAGTATACTTATTTCCCAAATCCAATTTGAAATTTCGGTAATGACATTTAGGAAAAAATGACGTAAAATAATATTATATATGCTCGTACAGTAAAAATCTCTTTCAACTTTAGGTAGGTTAGTACAGATGTATGCGAGATAATATTGATATCAACTGAATGATTTTCAAATGGAGCCTCAGTCTTCCACGAGCTGAAGTCAACATCGTTTGTATGCTTAGTAGCAATAAATTTATCGCATTTCTTGATGTAAAATAGGCGAGATATATTTTTAAATGTTTTATTCCTTCGAGGACTGGCAAAGCAAAAAATGAATTAATATTGTTGCAGCTAATTGGTAAAACCCCAATACAATGGGGTGGTAAACTGAAATTAAATGCAATAACGATGTGGATCTTCGTTGCTTGTCGTAAGAAAAACTAAGTTAACCTTCGGCATTTTGAAACTATAGTCCTGATTTAACAATGGGCATCTGAACCCTTTCCGTTTATTTCACTCTGCCTTTGTCGAGCGAAGCTGTTGGTTCATGCGACTGCTTTTTGAACCAAAGTGGGGCTGGTTACGTGTCCATCTCTTTAAAAGATAATGACAAACAAGAAGTGGACTGTTGAATTACCTGCTCCTGAGGCGGTCAAAAGTGGAGGTAATTGATTTTCTCGTGGCAGAGATTAGGTCTTGGTAAATGGTGCCTAATTTTCTCGGTGGCTATTCCGTAACCGGCAGGTGACTAATTCCTTAGGTTAATTAGAACCTTTTTGAGGTTTGGTCTGCTTCACAAGATGCAGACAAGACCCTCGGACAGGCAGAGGAAGGCTGCTTTAAAAAGGTGCTGCTGTCAGAGAAATTAAGTGCGGATCTTATGCAAAAACTTGAAGTATTTTCAAGCTTCACAAAATGTTTCGAGAAAATGTTTGTGCAAACTAAACCGAAACTCAAATGAAATACCTACTAAATACAGTGATATTGTGCTCGTGCCGTTCAAAACGTAGTAACTCAGGAAAAAAGCACCCAGGCTAGAAGAAATGTTGCAGCAAGTGAGTACGCTCTTATTTTTGGTGGAGCAATCTGCCTACGGAAATAATGGAACGTAAGTACTCGGAGAAAGTCAATGAACGACGGCGCTAAATCAAGTTGAAGTGCAGGAGGAAAGCAGCCTCGTGAGCCACGCACATGATAGTACAATAGAAAATAAACCTGTAGGTATGATACAAGCCTCACATGTATCAGACAAATTCGAGCTAATGTATGAATATCAATAGACTTATCAGTAGGCCGAAATCAAATCTGTGAACAACATTTGTAAAAAATTAACATTTTGTAAGACGCAGACAATGAGTGACTTGTTGCGAATATTGCTTTGAATCGGTATACCAAGAGCTTCATGCTGGAACCGATTTAGCGCTGCATGCGGGGGACGACAACAGGCTGAAGATGATGTATAGTTTTATAATTGTTATTTCGTCATTATTATATTTCATTCGAAGTGCAATGAATACTTCGTTCCAAGTAATTCAACCATTTTGTTCCTGCGTTATTCGTTCAACCTTTGTAAAGGGTGACACAAAAAAAAGAGGGAGGATGTATCACAACCCGGTTCTAAATACGAAATGTACGTATGTATTTAGAGCTGGGTTGTGATACATCCTCCCTCTTTTTTTGTGTCACCCTGTACAATATACACTGTAGATGCGTTTAATATTCAACTGATAATAAGTACAGCCCAACAGTGGTACAGAACAGACTTTTAACCTCACAGTTTATTTTTTCTGAGTTGTAAACTCTTTTTAAAATTTTAAATATGGCATTCCAAAAAATTTCATCCATTTAAATGAGTTGAGAAAAATTATTCCATGACCCTGAGCAGCTGTAGGCCCCAGCTCACGATATAAAAGGCGAGATTTTGTTAAATTTACCAACGAAAAACGAGCAGCTGAGTATTAAATTAGAGTTTTTCTTTTTTACTGAAATTTAATACCTGGAAAACCTTGAGATAATGAGGTCTAGCAATATTTAGAAGACTTTCTAATCATGTGAGAATAATTTATCACTATAGCAGCTTATTTAGTCAAGCTTGCAACGAACTTTGGGTTTACAAATAAGCCTAGAATTAGAACGATAATTTGATCAACTTTCTGGCGGTTCTCAATACTTGAACAGCCATACAGCGACACTGCTACGAAAGTCCCTTTAATAATTCGTTTTTTACGTTTTTTTACTTCGCAAGTGTTACTTACTGGCGGCTAAAAAAGCCTTTTAAAGTGTTTTCATTTATAACTGGAAAAACTTTGAATCTTCATGAATGATATCTTGGGTTACCATAAACAGTTATTATGTAAGTTTGGGTCTCTGGTTTCTTGAGAGCCCGAAGTGCACAGAGCCCAAGATGACGTATTGTCTGTACCGTAAGCGTACGCATTATTCATAAGCTATACCGTAAGCGTACGCATTATTCGTATGCTATACCGTAAGCGTACGCATTATTCATAAGCTATACCGTAAGCGTACGCATTACTCATATGCTATACCGTAAGCGTACGCATTATTCCTAAGCTATACCGTAAGCGTACGCATTAGTCATACGAGAAAAATATTGGAGACACTCCTTTAAAACAGCTGTTCGAGTAGAACCAAAGACAAACCTGACACGAACACATTGTGTTGATATAAATGATGCCATTCTTTGAAGCTTGCTTGCACCAAAGTTTAACATTGCTAAGAGTTCATCATTATTCACAATTGAAATCAAAGCGTTTGTTGAACACGCAACTCAGAACACCAGGCTTACAAGCCCTGGAGGAAGAACTTTGTCCATGTATGTAACATGAGAATAAAAGCTTTCCTGTAATTTGAATCTAGTAAAACTTCTTGTAAAATCGAGTTTGAAAAATAATTTGGAGAGCGAGCTTTGCTGATGTTTGAAGAATACTTCGAACAATTGTGAAATAAAGACATATTAAACTATTCCGGTCGATGATCTCTGCAGAGACGATGCACGTTATATATCGCATGTCTAGTTACGTCCTAATTCCCATTGCATGCGTGAATCCCGTACAGCCTTCATTAGAAAGTTAGCGGAAGATAGTACATTTTGCTAAGAATTAGAATACCAGTCAGAAGCTATATTTTCAGTCACGTCGAATTTTTGTACTAGGGTGATTCAAATAAAGAGGCAAAGTTAAGAAGATTTTATAGAAATATATGTTGGTTCCAAAGCTCGAGCCTCCAAATATGGTTTTTTAAAAGGGTTCTCTCAATTAGCAAAGATGAGGGCGAGTCTTTAACATCGGTGAAATTTTCCGACCGGTTCTTCAACTTCAGTTGCGAGTTTCCCGGGCGTGAAACCTACTTTATTTGGAAATGCCGTACGAAGAAGCTCTCTTAGGAGGCAGAAAATTACGTGGGGTACTTACATTTGAATAACATTACTGGGTGCAAAGTCACTAGCTGGAGAGGGCTTCTTTTATCCAGGTGTAATTATATGGTAATAATAATTTTTTGCTGAACAAGTTTATACTGAAGGTGACAAGGGAAATCTTAACAGCATCTGACTTGAACGTTTCGAGCCTTTGCTCTAATGCAAAAAAAACACGTGGAAGCAAATGGGAAAATATGATACAATACAAAACTAAGCATGCAAAACTACAGAGCTTAATAAAAACATTTTTACAAAAATGCACAGTAATTTGAGGCGTACTTCTTCGAGAGGGTACGCAACGCACTTCACAATTCGTTATGAGAAGGCTTCAGTTGCGGATAATCATCGCGTTCAGAATGCGCAGGTAATCACTTAACACCTGTATCACCGAAAAATATTTTGCTGATTTTAATTCAATGTCATTTAATTATAAATGGTCATTTCCACAATGAATGTTTTCATGCGGTAAAGAAGAAGTTGGACAGGATGGAATGGATTTCGAATAGGATGAGCCGCTGTTGGACGCAATGAAAAGACGATGCACAGGACGAAAGCAATGATAGACAGGGTAGACACGATCTTATATAAGGTAGAAAAAATGTCAAACACGATAGAAGGATGTTGAATGGAGAAGATGCTGAATAGAGAAAATGTTGAATAGAAAGGAAAATGAACTTGCTAAAAGTGTAGTCGGCATTTCCAGGTCGCTACACATTCTGGTGTGCACAGGGGCGCCATTAGTGAGGTAATTAAGGTCTCGTAGACTCGACACAGACGCGCATTACCATGAAAAATCCAGTATTATTTTTCAGAATGCAGTAGCGGGGTCTTAGCTTAGGGCAAAAACAAGCTGACTAGAATTAGATGCCAATGGCGCGCTGAAGCAGCCGCATGCAGCTCACCGGCGCTCGCGAAATTCACGGCAGTAGAGAGCAGATTTTAAATGGACGAATATCAGAGTTAAAGTAAGAAGAGGTTTTGCAGTAAAGACACCGAAAGATTCTCTCGGCGACTTTCTGCGGCGAAACTCGTTTTGGTTGTAACTAAATACGAATTTTTTGTTGTTGAAATCTAGAAAAAATTATTCGTTTTCTACCATCAGTAATGAGGTTGTCAGAAACGGAAGATGTTAAAAGTATACAGAGTGCATTCAAAACATTGCAGATACAGATTATTCATAAAATAGGAGCTTGAAAAATAACCTAAAAGTACAATTTCTCCAAACCGGAGTATGAAAATTTAGTAAAAAGTCTTGGAAGCTCGGAAGCCGGCAGGAAATCTCAAAGAGAAATATGTTTTCACGGGTTATACCTGAGTTACAAAGTAAAATTTACAATTAGATTTCACAATGTAAAATGATATTTGCTGGGTATAATAAATCCAGCGTCACAATAAAGCTCAGCTATATTTTTTTCCAGCATTCGTTTTTTCTGTCACATGCGTGGGGACTAAACTGGTCGTACAAAATACTACTTGAATCTGTAGTTTATGAATGAAATACGTCGAGACCGAATTGAATGTGCAGCCTGTGGATAAAATACGTGGGAACTAAATTGAACGTACAAAATGCTACTCAAATCTGGGGTCTATGAATGAAATGCAACACGAGTCCATAGCGACTTGAGTTAACACGAAATAAATGAAACATGGACATGAATCTTGCACGACATGAGTCAACATATGCTTAAATTTCACTCCACGTGAATTATCAGCAGCATTCCTGTAGAAGTTGCCACGCGTCAAATCACTGGAAATGAACGTAGAGAGAGGAAGCACGGAAGGCGAAGAGAGTGTACTAGTAGAAAACTGAGTCGCATATTCTCAACATTTGTTGACGCATGAAAAAATTAAATGATTCCGAAAATGATCTGTGATGCAAGTCTCTGAAATACTGAAGTTAAGAAGAGCTGCTAAGCCCTAAAGTTGCAGTGCGTCGGTTTGCACAACTTGATGCATGTAGCAAATAAGCTATGATGAAACAGTTTCAAGATATAACCACGATTGATCTTATAGGTAAACCAATAAAAATTCCGAATAGAACAAATATCAAAATAAAAAGGCAGAAGTTAAGCTGATCTAACTCTAAGCTAAACTCAAGAAGACTTTCATGATTGTGCTAGCTCTCCATTGGGAGAATTTTCTCGATCTCAGCAATTCCGGGGCGTGTACGCTGCACACACCAGCTCTGTACCAAGGACCATTGACGCACCACAGTGTGTCGAGTGGTCGCCGCTCATTCGCTTGCCATACTCATTACCATAAAAATCTATTTCATATAAACCCTAACGGGACAAGCTTATTTTTTTTCAACGAGCGAAAATTTAAAACTGCTCACGCATATTTTACGGACTTGTTTGCGTGTATATTCACCCCAGCTGAAAACGAAACAAGGAGAGCTTGAGACAAACAATGAAAATGAAATTTATCGTTCCACCAGGGGAAAACTGGACGTAAGTGGGTTAAGATTAAAATTAAAAATGACAGCGAGTACTTGGAAATTCCAGCGTATTAAATTCAACAAGATATATGCAATACATTTCACTTTAAGGGTGTAGTAAAATTACGTGGAATTTCACTGCAGAGATGAATATAATCTACAGTGAAATGGGGACTAACGATCATCGCTAGGCTTGTTACAAAAATTAAGTTCAGGGGATTCATATTAAGAAATAATTCTACATTTTACGACATAAAATGTCAATTTACATAGTATTTCTCCAGCTGAAATAACACTCACTGCGTTGAAAATTGTAAGTTCAGATATTTTCCGACTGAAACTTTTGTGATGTCGAACGCTAATTCGTCAACAGACGACTCGGTGCCCCGCGAAACTCGAGAGCTGAGAGAGAGTTTGTGTCTTGCCGTGGAAAATGTTCCCATCATTTTACGGAAAGAACGCGCGCACAAATGCTGAAGGAAAAATGCGAGAATGATTCCAGGGGGAAATAATTCCAGAATAGCTTGCCGGGCCCCGAAAAATGCTTCAGTAATTGAAATTCTCACGAAAAATAACGACTAATTGGCCAGTTTTCTAGGGCGGTTTTGACAGTTAAGTCGTTTCATCAGCGCACCAGACACGTGGGGTTGTGGAGTTGTGCCATTGCAAATTGTCACCGTGGAGGTTTTACAAATACAAATCTTATAAATCGAGCGCGTCTCTCTCGCTCAGCTAAGAAACGAGAACATTCTCATGCATTAGTTCACTTGCTGAAATCTGACCGCATTACAGGATCTCAAGACGAACTTTACGAAAATATTCAGGTGCATGTCCGCACCAATGGACGCGTGTTTTGGTCCTTTCTAGCAAAGATGAAGCTCGGGAATTTTAAAACCTACAGTTCCCTGAAATGCGAAAGTTCTATTCCATTTCACTCTTTCGAGTATTGCAGAACATGTATTCGCATGTGTCACAAATAATTTGAACAAATCTAATGGATGTATTTGTTCCTAAATATGTTGTTACATAGAATAAACATGCCATTTATACTAAAAAAAACGTTGCGCTTTCACTTTGCTGGAGTCATAGCCATTTACACACATCTACTGAAACAAAAACAAAAATGTTTAGAAGCACGCTATTAATGAAATGCTCACGCAAAAGGGTTATTCATACAATTAAGAAATTAAGAAGCCCACATAATTTAATAACTTGCTCGAGCCGTGAAATTTCATTCCCTTGTCAAGGAGTCCATTGTTGGAGAATAAGCAAACAACCTTGCTTTAAAACCTTCAATAATTTTCTAACAATAATTATTGGTATAAACATTTCACAGCACCCTAATCTCGACAGAACATCAGAGAAACAAAGCTAAAGTATTTCAAGCGGAAGAGGTGATACGAGAAACCGCTCATAAATCTTTTGGAATTTAAGAATTCTGTAGCACAGATTCCGAGGAGATGATCGATACTTGGAAAACTTTTCCTATCAGATTTGTTGCATTGGTAGTCTTAATTTTATAAAAATCTAGCTTGCGACAATAATCTACCGTAATGGGGACTTTAACGCCACAGCCACACTGAAATCTTTAATGTCACTCCATTTTATCGAGTCTTTTGAACGGCTAAAGGATCCGCCATGCTCGAGAATTTCTTTTACAACAATTAGTAGGGGAAGCCATATGTCTCGCAGAATAACCGAACGCGTAGTCGCTTACTTCTAATTCCCTATTAGAACAAAACAAAATCGCATCTGTTTGTCATGATTTATGTTAACTGCTTAACCGAGAGAGAGACACACACACTACATGACTTCATTTTGCAGAAAGAAAATATTTTGTGCGCATGCTTATGCGCCGTCTGAGACACGAATTAATCCTGTATATGTTGCCAGTCTTCATCACAGTCATCCCCGCACTCAGTAATGTACATTTACGCGCATTCACCTCCAAGCTTTTACGGATAATCCTTCAGACGCCTCGTACTGGAATCGAACTCTTCACTTGGGCGAGTCGATCGCACATTCGGCATGCCGGAGTCTGTTCAGTCTGTGTCAAAGTCTTGAATCATTCCTCATATATGAGACAAGGAACTCATTCCCCTAAAAGTGCCCAGCTTCTACGACTCGAAGGTTAAAATCGATTGGAAACAACGTAAAGGAGCGATGCCCACTAGGCGCAGGCTCCCATCCGTTAATCAGCCCATTAGCAATTGCTAATTAGCCCATCGTTAATTAGCAATTATATTCATGTATTCTTCAAAAATCAGGTCGATTTCGCTGGGCGTCAGAGTTTAATCGTTAAGTTGTTTATATTTTGTAATGTTTAAGACGCATGCATTATTCATAAACTGTGTTTAAGGTAGGGACAGCGTCAGAAACTACATATCAACGGTCTCAAAATTCACGGTGATGAATAGGTACTCAGATGCTGGGAATGGGTTGAGATTCTTGCAACGCCATGAGGTACTACAACCTCATTAGAGAGTCCGATGCGAACCATTGAAAGATATTAAAATTAAGATATCCGTTAACATAACCATTTCTAAATCAGCAGTAACATTTTTCCTCTAATCAACATAATGTTCATTTCTGTAACAGATCCTTCGAGAGCTTTTGACTGGATTGACATCCTACATTCGGCTTACAATTGTAGGCACGAGACCTCAAAACGGACACTGAAGGATTCCACTTGCACTGAAATTCGTAAATATCATCTGAGTTTAAACTTGCCATCTGTACCTCGGCCTTCAGTCCAGTCGAGATGGGGGAAGAAAAAAGGACTTGAGCAACTGAACTAGTATTTTAAAAATGCTAATTAGATTCACGGCGTGAGAGAAGGAGCAAATATTGCATCAAAGGCGAGGCAATCATTGCTGCTTCATTTGAAGAAAGCGCGCGTTTTTTTCAGGGGAAATATAAAGCGAACGATGCAAGTGAGCGCAGGTTTGCCTGACGAACAGATGTGCATGAAGGTCGAGGTGCGCTCAGCCGCGGGTGCTTAAATGAGAGGATAATTAAGCCACAACTGCACATGTCACAATAGACATTTGCACTTTCGGAATAAATGCAGAAATATGCACATGTACTTGACCTCAAACGCTCAACCATAAGTACACGCACAGAGCGTCTGAATACATGCACGTGTATTCCTTGTATTATATATATATATATATTGATATATATATGTATCAATGTCTAAGTACGTCTAGTAGGGAGACTATATCTATGGCGTTTTGTCAGACTTCGATTTCAAAATGTGTATAAGGTGACAGAAAGTTTGGGTCAATGTTATGTCATCGTTTTCAGTGTGGGCGTTGGAAATTGAATCGATAGTGGGAGATAAAGTGATGCAATCATGAAATGCTGATTTACTTGTCTGACGGCGCGAGACTTGGGTAGCAGCCCAAGAATGAACCACTCCATTCGTTCCTGGTGTCTTATTCTAGTCTTTATTCATAATTCCTTATTCTCCATTCTCTGCAGCGTGGCAATACAGGTACAGCATACATGCGCGATGACAGTACAGCCACATGGATTATGTATACGAATACAGAGTCTCCTTACACAGGAAAATAGGGTGTCTGTTCGCACAAGTAGCAGCAGACATAAAACGTACGAATCTAGAACGCTTATAATCTACAGAAGCCTTAATGTTGGTACTAGCATGTTATGTTGTGCTCGAGAACAGGCCCTATTTTCAACGTATATAGGCGAGATAATGGGAATCATACAGGTATATTACATATACTGGAGTAGAGATCGCAAATTCGGTTACGACGACGCAAATGGAGGTCACTGAATTAAGAACTCGTATACAAAAGGATATGCGTATACAGATAAACTAGCTTCAAGTTAAATGCATGCTGCCGGTAATGAAACATACAGCAATTTGTAATGAAAAGCAACAGCATAGCCGCTTATGAGTCGTAGTTCATGTGATAAAATAAAATGCAAATTACAAAAAAAAGGATTAGCGAAGTGATAGCTTTAAGAATTTCCGTCTTACTATCACTGGTAGTTACACAGCAGCGTAAACATTTCTGACGGTGATCTAATAACCCTTTCTTTCCCAAGCAATGAAGTAAAATTGATGGATATCCTTGTATTATTTTGAAACGTAAACATTTCCTCTAGTAATAAACGCTTTTTTGATCTCCGGTGAGTAGCCTCCCTCCGTTGCGCCAGTCGGTGCGCAATTACTTCATTAATTATCCTCCTACTGACCGAAATGTTTTCGCAACAAAGCTGTACGAAAAACTAGCTGCAGTCGTGTATATGCATAAATTCAATAGGCAGCATTTAGTTCTCTACTAAGCACTTGTAACATCCTCACGAAAGCGAATTTTGAAATCTATCCACATTTACGGTAAAGGGTCAAAACGGGAACTCGCATAAAAGTTGTTAACTCGACCCTAGCTCGACCTTCGCCACAGGAGACCGCCTCTAGCGTGCACACCGCCTTACTTTCTTGCACAGCTAGTAGCGTTTGAGCAAAAATTCCATTGGCTTAGAAGGTCCGTCGGTCCACTTGTAGACGTCATGAAGTTTAGATCCCAATAGCTCGCACTGCACGTCGAGCGGGGACGCCGGCGTGTCGCTCTTTCTTTTGCGATAATTGTAACGGGTTGTATTCGGTATGAATCATAATAGTCAGAGACATGCTAGTAAATGTCTTGAACACTAAAGAGAATTTTGGAAGTTTGTTATTGTATGGAGAGGAAAATTCCTCGTACTTCTCGATCGGCCAGATCGGACAATTCTAAGGAGCGCTAGGGGCGCTTGCTGCTGTAAGGTCACCATGAAAGTAACAGGGGAAAAGAAATTACTGAAGCCATGGGCAGCATCGTTTAGAATACTAGTGAAAGTGCACTCAAATTTTTTGTATTTGTAAGATTTTCTTCCTGAGAAATCGGTTTTCAAGAACATTTTCGTTTAAAATTTTGCAAAGATTTGTTAGATTAACATTAATTCTGTGAAAAATAGAGATTAAATTTTCGTACATTCGGTACTCGGCGTACTTATTTGTTTATGATTAAGGTTCACATACACCTAGGTTTAACAGTGAATACTTTGTGACGGCTGCTGACAGACTTTCAAGTGACAGATGATGTTGGCGGATTTGTCATTCTTTAGGAGTTGACAACTTTTCGATATAACATAAAATTAATCAGCACAATCACGTACAAAAACTATAAACATTACGATCGGCTGTGTTGAATACGGGACAACAACTATTTTAAAATATAAAGACATTCAGCGCATGAATAACATGACTATTCTTCAAATAGAAATACAATACGAAGAATTCAAATCAAAGTTCCAGTCGATAAGTTGAGTTTGTGAGTGTGGGGACAAAACTGCAAATCCCAGTCCCGGAGTCGAAGTTTAATGCTCTCCCTCAGGCCCATTATGAGATAAAGCGAATCATTGGGAGCGAAATAAGTGTTCTCCCCTCGTGAAGTCCGCCTAACGAGCTCTGGACACGCTCACCGGACACAACGTCTTCCCTGACACTTTGGGACACTATCTAGGATGTGTCCGGGCACACTTGGATAAGAGGAGATATCGCCGACATGGGTCCAGAGAAACGGGCGGTAGGCGTGGTCTGCCTGGCCATCCCGAGGGCACCGGGGGAGCTTTGCGCGCAGGCTCGGACTGTGTTAATCGGGGAAGCTTTTATAGTAATGGACATAAATTTTGGCTCGGCACTTGAGGCAGGACGATCCCGGGGAATAAATTTTGTCGATGCAATTTCACTATCAGGAATAAGATTGACGAATTATTATTCCTGTTTGAAATGCGAATTGTTTAAGAAGTTTCTCGGGCGACATTAATGAACCAGAAAAATAATGAGGCGCGGCATAAAACCAAGCAAATTACATTTCATTGCACAAATATTCGAGTTTATATTTTATTTTCATAAACTTAAGAATAAATTGAAATTGAATAAATCTGCCAATATGTGATAAAATAATATGAATCTGTTCAAATTTCATTTTTAGACAATGATTTTTTATTGTTCAATGTAATATCATTGGCGTTCAGCAACAAAAACTTTTTCCTTGTCAAGGAGAAACGCGCTAACATTTGCACGGCTATCATTATTAGTATAATATGGGCCGGTTTGGATAGTTTCCCTTGCAATAATAAAATATCCCCCGGTGTTCCTCAGAATGGTCGTCGTCCTATAAATGAAGGACATTTCTTTCAGTAGGAAAATAGTTCTATCTTACGAATAAATAACATTACTTCTCGGAGGAGAAGAGTGGTCATCCTATGAATGAAGGAATTAATGTTTAAAAGGAGAAGGGCTATCAACTTCTAAATGAATGACATTACTTTTAGAAGGAGAAGGGTTGTTGCCCTAAAATGATGGACATTACTTTTAGAAGGAGAAGGGTTGTCGCCCTAAAATGAAGGATATTACTTTCAGAAGGAGAAGCTTCTGAAGTCTCCCGCGCGGCTACCGCACGTAGAAGCACATTACATACCCAACTTTAAAAGGAAGTTTCGCAGGGCAAATCGTTCAGTTTGCATGTTAACTCGAATCCCACATTCACGTGAATCGTTCCATCAGTCAGCATACAGAAAAAAAACTTCATTCCAATCAAGTTGATAACGCAACAAAATGGTGTTCAATGAATTGATATAACCGACAGGATGCAATGACGGCTACAGGCAGACCCCTTCTGCACGCGTACATATGGTTGCAGTAAGGGAAGTCAGGTTCAAGTTTTCCCCCAAAAAAATAATTCACCCGAGAATTGAACTCATGACCTCCAGAATAGAAGAACAGCGCGCTACCACCCACAGGAGCCTATGGGGCCTGGACGCTCCGCAGGCCTCGCGTCACCAGGAAGCTTCTGACTTGGCGCAGCGTTATGGTGTTGTGTCTCGTGGCCGTGTTGGGGCGTGCCCCAGTGGGGACTTGTGCCCCAGTGGGGACTTGTGCCCCAGTGGGGACTTGTGCCCCAGTGGGGACTTGTGCCCCAGTG
>VOMN01054876.1:0-13227 GCA_014899125.1 Orchestia grillus
CAGCAGACAAAGCCGAACTATTCACGTGAGATTCGGCGAACGTGACCACGCAGGTTGCATCCCAGCTCAAGCCCCTTCTGTCGAAATCCACTTCAGAGCGGCTCCGTGGTAGGAGGGTCACGGTTTTAAACTAGCCTTTACATTCGCTAGATCTTAATTCAATTTTAAAATGTATGGAAACAGTTGAAGATTCAAATTAGAATGAGGAAACCATCAAATCTGGCTGAATTGAAACAATTTTGGCATGAAGAATGGGTGTAAATTCCTCTGGACTTCTAGAAAATCCTCATCTCTTCATACAAGCATCGCCGGCAAGCGGTGGTAGCTAATGAGGGCTATGCGACCAAGTATTAATATAGTTGAATGTTATGTATCCAATCCTTGTTTGCCTCATTGCTTTCCTCTTTTCGTTGTGCTTGAGCATTTTTAAATAAATTCTTTTTCACTAAACATTATCTAGTATGTCTGATCTTGCTCTTTTTCATGCAATTTTTATGTAAAATTCTTCAAGGTCTTCCGAAACATGTTTAATAGCGAAAAATGTTAACGATTTGGTACGTTACGAATACTTATTTGACCCCTCGCATGTGGTACACACATCGGACAGATTAAGTCGATATCGGAAACAATCTGCCGCCTCAGCAGACACAAAAAAATCTAACCAAATGAATGTCCCAAATCCATACTAATTGCCAACCGTAAAAAGAAAAACACAATAAGCCTTAAAATATTCTTATATTAGTTTCCCTAATGAACGTTTCCCCTAAAACTTCGTTGCTGCTATAGACTGAAATGACACACAAGGTTTGTAGAAATTCAAGAGAGGAAAGAAGAGCACGTGAGGGTTTACAACTACCTTCTATGTCTGAAATAAATTGAACTCCCAATCAGATTCCGGCTCAGAACTCCAGAGCCCGCAGACGCTGCTTGGCTTCGAATAAAATTCTATGTAGGATTTATTATTTTCCCATTGCGTTGATTTGTGCCATCGTTAGAACTCAATGAAGGGATCTGAGGTTCAAGAATTGTATTACGCGGAACAGGAGAGGTGTTTTTGAGGGGCAATTACGCTAGGTAACATGATCTTTGGTCCTTGCAGTTAAGTTCATTTCCTCACTCCTGTAATTATAAAACAATAGACAATTTAGTAAGATTCCCTTACTTCTGTCATTGTTAAACAATAGAAACTACCCATTATTTTAGACACTTTATTATGCATTATACAAATTGTCTCAAAAATGTATACCTTACTCTTAAGTGCAAATAAAATCTATTCCAATAAACCGATTTTATCATACTTGATCTCATTGGATGCAGAAATTCCTTTTGTATCATACCTTTGCAAAAGTTTTGAAAATTAAAAAATCTTTGCATTTGGAAAATATTATAACGGTGACAACTCGAAATGTATTTTAACCAGAATCCGAGGAGACTAATTCATAATGAAAAAAATATGTTAAAAATAACTGTAGATATGATGCTGGATCTTATTTATTGTAATTTATTTGGAAATGTTTTTATTTAAGCTCAATCCAATTTCCTCAAGACGCAACTAACAAAGGAGCAGCGAATTTTTCTAGTTAAAAGCAACAATAAAAAAAGCCACCAAAAAGTGTGCCAGCAATTTTAAAAATCTTTTCGTGGAAGAGCGCTTCCGACTAAATTAACCTTGTGTCGTATTGTGCGCAAATTCAATGAAGAAGGAACTGTGCTCAATTTGCACGAGGGAAGAAGTGGAAGAAAAAGAACTGCTAGAACTCAAGAAAATATTAGCATGGTTTCAGAAATGCTTCAAGAAAATCCAAAAATTACATGCCGAAGAAATAATTTTTTCGGTTGTCAAGTATTTTTAAATTCTCAAAATTTCTGCATTGGTGTGATACAAAATGAATTTTTGCATCCAATGAGACCAAGTATGATAATATCGGTACTTTGGGGTCCATTTATTAGCTCTTAAGAGTGAGGTATACATTTTTTTAGACACCCTGTACTTATTTTACATTTACTGCATAACAAGCAATATATCGGAGAAAGTTAAATTTTAAAATTCATTGACGTGACCACAGAAGAAAAGTTCTAGCATTATTTTTAAAAATTTTCCCGTTTCAAAGAAATGGAAATTATAATTTTAGGTTTGAAACGAGACAAATGTACAACTTTACCATACAGTCTAGTCCTAGCCCACCCTGACTGGGTCGTCATAAAACGGAGTGATACGGAAAAACTGTAACTTTTGAGAAAACCCAAAACAATTGGAAAAAAGTCCAACAAAAGATTTTATAAGCAACAATTGAAACACTACGAATTACTTTTGAAGAAACAGTAATCCAAATCATCGGTGTTTGAAGAGACAGTAGTCCAAATCATTGGTGGTGAAAAAATAGTAATCCAAATTATAGATGTTTGAAGAGATAGTAATCCAAATTATAGGTGTTTGAAGAGATAGTAATCCAAATCATCGGTGTTTGAAGAGATAGTAACCCAAATCATCGGTATGTGAAGAGACAGTAATCCAAATCATCGGTGTTTGAAGAGACAGTAATCCAAATCATCGGTGTTTGAAAAGATAGTAATCCCAATCATCGGTGTTTGAATAGACAGTAATCCAAATTATCGGTGTTTGAGGAGACAGTAATCCACAAATCATCGGTGTTTTAAGAAACAGTAATCCGAATCATCTTTGTTTGAAGAAACAGTAATCCCAATCATCTTTGTTTGAAGAAACGGTAATCCCAATCATCGCTGTTTGAAGAGACAGTAATCGGAATCATCGGTGTTTGAAGAAACAGTAATCCAAATTATCAGTGTTTGAAAGTTACGTCCTGTAAGTGGCGTCCTCCTCTAGGCATACATTCTTCCGATCTGCCCTGGAGGTCCATAACTGATCGTTGTAACATCTCAGTTGGGATACCACGTATTTCGTCATGAATTCTTGGCTTAAATTCCTCGAGTGTTCAATCAAAGAGGAAACTCCAGCGCCCACGAAATATGTATACGTAGAGAAGGACGGCATCTACAGGACGTAGTTTCCAAACACTGATAATTTGGATTACTGTCCCTTAAATGGTTAGTTATAGAGATTCAAAAGCTGTCAACCAAATTTATTGAACTTTTCCATTTATGGGGATTTTCAACAGTTGCCGTTTCCGAGTCACGCTGCATAAAAGAGGACTTCCTTGTCTAGCTTAGACATTCAAAACTCGTATTGCCTATCACAGGCCTAAACAAAGACCATATCTACCACGAGCATATCTACTAAAAACATATCTACCACGAGCATATCTACCACGAGCATATCTACTACGAACACATCTACTACGAACACATCTCCTACGAACACATCTACTACGAACACATCTACTACGAACACATCTACCACGAACACATCTACTACGAACACATATACTACGAACACATCTCCTACGAACACATTTACTACGAACACATCTCCTACGAACATATCTGCTATCAGCACGTCTACAGCGCAGAATACGTCTGTTCACACTCGTCTATTTTCCCACTCTTTTGGAGTCGTGAACACGTTCCTAAAAAATAACAAAAGACAAGAATTAGTGTATACTGCAAAATATCAAACAATGTCCGTCCAAAAAGTCATTTCATTAGACCCCAAAGATAGCAACAATCTGACAAGAAAGTTAAAGAGCGTGCAAGTTCAAGAAATGTAATTTTTTATCAACAATCAATAAAACGAAATTGGGAGAGAAGTTCCCAAGTTTTATCTTCATTAAAAAAATTCAATTTTTGACCTCAACGCCTTCATCCACGAGGGCGTCCATTGCGATCCCTGTGCTCCCCACCTACACCAGGAACCTCCCCACGACGTCACAGGGACTGGCACCGACTACCGATTAAATAACATGATCCGTCCGTGCTTCAGCAATTTCTGTGGAACTTAACTATGCATTTCACGGATACACAAATTGCATTGTATCTTCTCCACAATGAGTCGCTTATTCTCCACCCGCTTCAGAAACCATCTCACTGCTCAGCTCCCCAAAACCCGTTTCTTGATCCCCACTGGCTACAGAAGCCTTCCCACTGCCCCAGCTTCCCCAAAAGCCGTCGCGCGTTCCCCATTGCCCCCCGCTTCCCCAAAAGAGCCCCACGTTCCCACCCTCAGGGCATCCTCACCATCCATCTCCATCCCTCAACGAGGCATCCATTTTGAAGCTCTGACGGCCCACAACGAAGGACTGGCTACCTGGCCTTCGCCTTCCCTTTTTTTGCTTTTGTTGTTCTAGGAGGAGTGAAAACCATCGGCATTTCTACGCCCTTTTTTTCGTACGATTCGATTTCGGGCCGCTTTTTCATTGAAATTTGAAACGATCGCTGAGACATGCATTAGCGATGTGGGAAATGGTGCTTAAGGGCTCGTGTATTCTGTGCTTGTGAGACTTTAATTCTGGTGCAATGCGAGCGATAAGAGTCACCGTTTATCGTAACATGCACCGAACGGATTTTTTTTGCGACAGATTACGAGGTTAGGGCAGGCGATATTCGAGTTTCTTTAGTTGCGTTTGCGTTTATTGATCACTTTTCAATAGCACTTTCGGCTCCTGAAGTTCCTAAAAAATTTGGGTTTTTGTAACCTATAGTTGGTCAATTCTTCATGATATTTTGGACCTTTAATAGTGGGATTAAGTGAATGATCCCCTTTTTAGGAACAATTTGTGATCAAGGGAAAATAATTTTTTAAATAAAAAGCCAATTTATAAGACGCAGTCCGGCGATCCAAGTTCTTAACACCCAAGCACGCCAACGACAACAACAAAAGCATTCACTGGTTGAAACAAGAGGAAGGCTTCCTCCGAACTCTTGGATTTCGGACGACCAGTCACTCTCGGTATCCTGTCCGCGAAACTAGGCAAATATTCCCAAAATATTGGAAATGCTCCTGAAATATTGCAATTATTTCTATGCAATTTCTATACCCTAGAAACGGTGCACCCTAGAGCTCACCCCTTATGCAGGGTGAGGCAAAATAGTCGGACGCATTTCTTGGTCGAGCAAAAGTAAATTCAAATAAAGATTGAAGAAAATGACACCTATTTTCTGGATCTATGTACAGGGTGGCGCGTAAGTAACGCACCCTTTTAAAAAATTGATTAAGAAAAAAAGTATGAAAGGCAAAGAGATTTGAATAATTGCAAACGATAGAGGAACTCTTAAAGTTTATTTACATGTCGTATCATGTCTACCGATACCCAGTGTATACATTTTTCTTTATTAATTTTTTAAAAGGGTGCGTTACTTATGCGCCGCCCTGTATAATGCGATCGTACTCTTATTTTGCTTCAGGTTCAAACCCTTTAATTCATTCATTATTTGATTTTGCATTATTATCGAGGCAAAAGTGTCCCGTCCTGTAGCTGCACTCTGTACAGGTGGTGACAAACGGAAACTCCGTATCATGGATACACCGAGGCAAGTTAGTGAGAAATTCCTCAAATTAATGGAAGTACTTAATAATTTTGGTGTCTTTTTTTTTAACCCCGGTATACAGATCAAATATTATGTATTAGAACAGGGGTCACCAAACTACGGCCCGCGACGTCAGTTCATCAGGCCCGTATTTCAGTTATCCGGCCCACTGTGAAAAAGTTTGGTGACCCTTGTATTAGAATACACAATATATGCTGTGTTTAATAGCCCTAAAGTTTTAGGAATATAATACACAAGCCAAAAGAGACCTATTACATTCACCTTCAACAAGGATAATTCTGGGAGTCTTATGTTCTAATAAAGACCACACGGAAGTGAACAACCTATCGAGGTGTCAGCCTGGTGAGGTCGTGAGTGTCTGCCCGTACTAGCTACAGTGAACTTGTATTTTTGACGCTAACAATGCTGCTAGTAAGTATACCTTCAGCCTTTTGGGGGTTGTGGTACCTATGCATACCTGTGTGAGCTACAATTCAAAATTTCCCATAATTGAAATTGGAATTCATACCAACGTAATGTTGTTTCTTTGTTTCAGTCGAAATAAATCAGCGAATATTATTTTTTTGAATTTTCAAAATAAAGTGATAATTATTTGTCTGAAAAAACGTATTAACAGATGGAAAATAAAAAAGTTAAATTCTTCGAGTTCTGTCACTCAACCCTCTAACGCTCAAATTATTTTTTCAACAGACCAACACTTATTTTTGCACGAAAGTCTTGGCTCGAGTCTTTTGTAACTCCCGAATATTGTAAGTAAAACTACTGAAACCGTTCAGAAACATAGTACAGTCATATTTTTCGGGTATTATGAAAGCAAGAAATTTCACTTACGCGTAGCGTGTGACGTCACCCGAAGTGGACAAAGAGTGTCTATTTCGAATGAAAGGTGCTTTCGTCAGCATTATTTCGAGGGTTACAGATCGAATTTTCAAGTTTTCCAAATCCTCAACTGAATTTAATGTTCCGAGCGCTGTTTTTTGCATAGTTCTTAAGTTCGTACATTCACCCATCTGTTATTCCCCATTCACCAATCTCTTATCCGTTTAAAGTTATTTAATACCACTTTAAATAAAAGAAATACCTATATTCTACTACATTTGCAGGACTAAAAAAGAACACGGATTTTTGCTGGTAACATCAATTTGAAACTATTGGGAACCAGAAAATATTTCTCTTTTTTCTTCAGTAATGATAAAGTGAGAATTGACTCAATTAAAACTTTCATTGCAAAGTAGATCTTTATCAAATATCATGAACTAATTAATCTGTATCTACATTAGCACAGCCGCAAACGTCATTGACGTCATCGAATATTGCGATGTCGAATTAATTATTCAAATTTTCATTGAAGCGTCACCACGCGGAAAGAAATATCAGACTCATAAATCAGCGGTGTAAACTTTCTTTTTCAATTAATTTGTATCAACATCGTTCCAACGAGATATGCGTACTTTCATCCTTACCTGACACGGCATCAACCGTGATGCTCAAAGCCTCTTTTTTTCTCACATATTTAACTTTGTATTACATGGTTTATTTTCCATCTCAACTAGGGATGGTTCGTAAATCATTCAAGCCAAATACTCTTTGTTCAATCTAAATATGCCTAAGTTATTCGAAACAAACACTATTGAATCATTTGAACCAACGCTCTGGAATCATTCAAACCAAATACTCTTGAATTGTTCAAGCCAAACACTCTTGAATCGTTCGAGCCAAACACTCTTGAATCGTTCAAGCCAAACACTCTTGAATCGTTCAAGCCAAACACTTTTGAATCGTTCAAACCAAACACTCTTGAATCGTTCAAGCCAAGTACTCTTAAATCGTTCAAGCCAAACACTCTAAAATCGTTCAAGCCAAACACTCTTGAATCGTTCAAAGCAAACACACCCAGCCAGTTTCACTCTGCCTCCACTTTACACTACTTTCAGAGCTTGGAATTGACCGTTACATCTGTTCCCAGTCGGTTATATTCCTTTTACTGCTTTTTTTGTAACTATCTTTGTCTCTCTGTATCGTTCCGTCTGTACTGCTAGAACCAGCGTAATTGTAATTACATTACTTGTCAGGCACTGAGACTGCGAAATAGGTGACCCAGAGTCGGACAAGTGCACTGCAGGATGTTCCTGTAGTTTTAAACAGCGTGAACGCATCATAGAATCAACACTGCGCAACACTAAACATTCTAAAGTGATCTAGGGTATTTGAAAAAAATAGAATTACACAGACTTTCTAGCATGGACTATCGAAACCTATGTTTCAGATCTGAAATATAATCTCGTCAAATGCGAGTTTGCTCGCATGAGCCTAGAAAATTTAGCAAAATGGTGCAGATCTGCGATAGAACGGATCATATATATTTCAAGAGAAATTTAGGTTATTCTGTATTATAATGGAAATTTTCAAGTTCATTAATCCTCAATATATTCCTACAATCTATGCCAAAAAATATTGATTCCACAGAGCGTGTGAACGCTCCAGAATTAATATAAACACCACCAGAATGTCCCCTATAAACGAGCGCAAACAAGACTGCCGTGTCCCTCTCATTAGTTCAATCAACTGGGTGCCCCAAATATCCGCTTAACAAATAAAGCAAAAATTATTGTCGCAGGGTGGGAAGCCTGGGTGGTCTACCTGCAGTAATTGAAGGGTGGGAAGCCTGAGTAATCTACCCGCAGTAATTGAAGGGTGGGAAGCCTGGGTAATCTACCCGCAGTAATTGAAGGGTGGGAAGCCTCAGTGGTCTACTTGCAGTAATTGAAGGATGGGAAGCTTGGGTGGTCTACTTGCAGTAATTGAAGGGCGGGAAGCCTAAGTCAGCTACCAAAGAGTCCAACGGAGCTATATACATCTAGCCCTTTCATAATGACACATCTAAGTCTAATTTCATCATTTTCTTGACCCTTGCCTGCACCGTGAGTCATATCTTATACTGTTTCCTAAAATAAATTCCGCGGACGAACAATTACCAAAATATAGGTTTCCGAACTTCAGTTATGTATGTACTAAGTTCAACAATCGGCTTCCAGAGCTGTAACCGACGTTTAGGTTGTATGCAAATTCTGAACAGGCATCAGTTTTCATTCAGAGCTAGCATGGTATAGACTTACTTCTTAGCAGTTCCACAACGATGAAACAAAGGGAAAACGTCTCTGAATGGTATTAAGGGGCTATTGCACATGGTCGGGCTCAGGATCACCAAGTGAATGTAGTAGCGGATTCGTTGGCGTTTCATGCCACACTGTTATGCGGGTTACCAACAACGGAAACAGGTGCATACGGCAATACAGAGGTAAATTGTGGTTGAAGGAAAAATCTGATAAAATAGAAACTGCCGCCTTGTGTCCCGATTTGTTGACCGGAATCGCCTTACGTCAGGGATGGAACTACTGCTAGACGTAAGTAAAGGCTCCTCTCCTGCTGTTTCTAAGCGAACTCTTCTTTGGGAAATCTTTGCAACAGATACGTATTTGTTCGAAGAGCACAGTGGCTAATAAACGGCTGTTAACTCCCGCCTATAAGACCGCTAGTTTAAACAGGGCCAAAGTATAGGCACATTAGACTGTAGAACACTGAAGCAGTTCCAAGGGGTCAGATGAAGTACGCTGCTGTCTCTATAGCAATTTCGCCGGTCGTAGTATTCATCAAAGGTCTCATGAAGCCCTTAACGAAGCCTGTGTGCAAGAGACGATACAAGGAAGCAAAGGGTGTGTCACATTCTGGGGCTGTTTCTACTGCACTAAAACGAGTCGTTTAGTTGAGGTGTCTGTCAAAAGGAAACAGCATGACTGCATTGAGTGGCTAGAAAACCAAGTTTTACCATTCCACAGTACCTGAATTAAGAAAGGAGGGTTCTTTTGTCAGTTTTTCAGGATGATAACTGCTGGGTACACCGGCCAAGAACTGTCAGTAATTGGCATGACGGTATTTCATGTTGTATTAGGCATTTAGATTGGCCATTTAAGTCACCAGACATGAGGCAGTTAGAAAATTTGGGAACCACCTTGAACGAGAAGGCGGTCGTCGAGTAAATCGTCTACGTACTGTGGCTGCACTACGAGATCAGTTGATGCAAGAGTGGTTTAAAATCGATCAGGTGCATGAGTACAATAGGGCACTTGTGGACTCCATACCGGGCAGAATTGCGGACGTTGTGCTACATGCAGACGTGTACGTGGAGGTCCTACAGTATATTAGCAACAGGAGACTTCTTTTTTTTTGTCGGAGGAGCTTAAAATAGTCCTTCCATCAGAATTGCTTAGGGATTGTTTTCGATTAGCATTTAAAAAAGGAATGCAGAGAAGGATTAATGATAATAGTAGCTATCATTGTATGATCTGTACAACCATACTCAGGTATGGAAATTGACGCGTACATAATGATGTAATTTTGATATTTTTCTTCTTCTTCAATGATTCAAGTACAAGCCGGCCATGTACACGATTGTACCGAGTTTTAAATTCTTCAAACAAATTTGTTCCAAATAACGGATGATTTTCGATTAAAATTATGCAGAAAATAAGTAGAAACCAATACCTACGCTTGCTTTCCAGCACGCCTGAGCCCCACGTGCTTAGTCCGAAACACACCAATAAACAACATAGAAAAAAAGAAAATAATACTCGTCGCAAAATATGAGGGTTGCTACAGTTAAAACGTTCACTAAGAGTTAATTGAATATCGTGAAACTTGCTTTCTAGGTTTAAAATGAACAATGTTAGCGTTTTTGTCCCATATATACTTTTGGCATACTTAAAAATGAATTTTAATCAGCGTTATTTATTTAATACTTTGTGAGCAATCAGTGTACAAACACTCTTTCGCAACACCCCGCATATCCACATCACGTCTGTTTCGGAACAATAACTGAAATGGAACTGAAAAAACAATAATTCAGATGACTGCAACTGAAATTACAATAACGGAGATAGCAATAACTGAAATAATAACTGAAATAACAATAACTGAGACAACAATAACTGAAATAACAATAACTGAAATAACTATAACGTGAAATACCATTTGGCAGCCTCTGTAACTCGAGTCGCAGATTACAGAACGCTGGCGCAGGCAGTCTCAAAAACGAGAATTAATTTAATTCTGTTTAGAGCTCGAGCAACTCCGCTTGTGTAGACATTTGTATGCTGGTAAAGTCACTTTAGTATCACCGTTACCATCCCACTATATTATAATAGCCCACGGCTGCTTGCTTGGTGGTCTGTCCATAATAAAATAATAGCGAGATTTTCAGTCAAGGCAGTGATACTGAAAACAACATTGTTTCATTTCAGAGTTACCGTAATTAAGAGGGCAGCTTAGGAATTTAACATCATTTGTCCCGCCATATTTGGCGGGATGCGTTGACTAACTAGTGTACAAACACTTCCGTAGGCACCGACCCTAGAACGCTATGCAGTCACTGAGAAATTTTCTAGTATTTTTTTCTGTCCAAGTTATTACGTCGGTGGTCGGAAAAACACGCTAGCCTAGTTCCGTATTCATACAGTGCGTCAAAGAAAAAAAATTCAGTATTATTATTTTCTAAATACGATATTGGTAAACCAAACCTTACAGATAAATAAAAATTTAAATATACCAAGTCGATAGTTACAGGTTTCGGGGCTGCGATACTTTCACAACCGAAATAAATCACATTCATGTTCAGAGTACATGCTCGTAGGTCAAAGCCGCGAGAACTCTTCTGAGTTCTTGATTTGGCTCATACTGAAGGGAATAAACTTGAGTAAGAGCCCATTCATCCAGGAACAAATCCGACTTGTAAAAATTCGTCCAATGCTTCATCACCGCCAAGGCAGCGGAGTTAACAGGGAACATTGACCCTCCTTTAGGCTCGCACTCTGGAGGAACAGAAAAGATCTGACCGTGACTGGAGTCGATCAGTCTCCATTTGTAACTGCCAATTGGCACGCACGCGTGTGGGCTTAAATCTACGGGTAAATTATCCTCGAGTCGCAAACTTAGCCTCCCTGTGCCCAAACGTGTGGCACGGTAAGTATGCTTTGACGGTGTATTATCTTCACGCGATCTTGTGCGTCTATGTCTTAGATGATACAAAAGATCGCGCCCTTTCCTTCTTTTTCAATTTGAAACCTTCAAGCCCTCTAATTGAGATTGAAAGCCCATTCTAAGTTTACTTTCAGGATCCTTCCTAACACACGAAAACGAGCTCAGTTTGTACGTAGTCTGGGCCCGAATTGGGAGGTAAATTTGGCACGAGCGCGATGTCCAAATGGACTCGTAGCACATCTTGGTGAGACACAGTTTTGAGCACCGCACTTTGCTCGCCTTCAAACGACCGACGATGAAAACTGTGGCTCCGCCGAGCTGGAGAGGCAGGGAGCTTCTTTTGCTACGTCCTGAAGCTCAGCGATAGAGGTTACTTTCATCAAGGAGTGTTACTTCAGAGGCAGCTAGTAATTACAGGTGAACATTAGGGGTGAACACCCATTCTGAGGTGCTAGTAATTACAGGTGAACATTAGGGGTGAACCCCCATTGGGAGGTGCAAGTAATTACAGGGGGACTCTCATTGAGAGGTGCTAGTAATTACAGGTGCATACTGGAGGTGTAGCCCCATTAGGAGTTACTAGTAATTATGGGTAGGGGAACATGCAAAGCACTACATGCAAGGCCTGGCATCTAGGGATGTTAAGCAGGTTTTTTTGGGGAATGGTTTCACGTTTCATGAACCCAATTACTATGAAAAGACTTTCCTTCTATAAAGAGAGAAAATCTTAAACGTCGGCTTGGACATGACCGTGTTTCGACCTCGCACCGCGAGAATCACGTCCCAAACTATTGAAGAACTTGTTGGGAGAAAGCCCACCTCCGTTGTATGCTGCCGACCTCATCTATCAGACCACCATTTCTAGCGTACTTTACAGCAGTATTTGGATGGATTAACTTATGTACACAAGCCATGGAAACGTCGAAACCCATACATTAGAGTCTTCCACGTCGAAATCGACAGGGGTTTATTGCAGTGTAACTAAAGAGCTCGAGAGTTTATGAATGAATTCATCGACAATCGTGGAAGCCTCAGCGCAGATTGAATTGGATAAAATGTAATATTCGATCACTCGTCTTCTTTACTTCAAACTCGCGTAGAGAACTTAGAACAAGATTGATTATTTGGATACCGAGAGAGAAGCCATGGTTAAGGTAAAGAAGATGAGAGGAAAGAGTGTTGCCACTTTTTGATTGCTCAAAGAATTCATAAAATATCATATCAAGTATCGTAAAACTGAGTAACAAACAAATACATCATCATTCTTCATTATAAACACCGAACTAAATTAGTACTGGAAGTAAATTCAGTTTAAAAGTGAACTTGAGTGTCGACTAAAAATCGTGTCTTCCTTCAAAATATCTCAGAATCCGCAAGCAAAACTACTCTGCCGTCATAGCTCTCGGTTTTTGCACTTCAGAATACTGCTCAGCTTTATTGTGCATTCCTACGTCATCTGATTTGGAGATGCACAATGAGCGCAATACTGAATGGAAATTCATCTAGGTAGACAGATGTGTAATTAGTATGAGACGTGTAAGATGTGAGAGATGTTTAAAATGTATGAGACGTGTGAGATGTGTGAGATGAGAGATACGTGTGAGATACGAGGCATGTGTGAGACGCGGAAGATGTGTAAGATGCGAGAGATGTGTGAGATGCGAGAGATGTGTAAGATGCGAGAGATGTGTGAGACGCGAGAGATGTGTGAGATGCGAGAGATGTGTGAGA
>VOMN01054877.1:0-12832 GCA_014899125.1 Orchestia grillus
TATGTCAATTAATGGACAATAAATATATATATTGTCCATTAATTAACGGCATATATATATGCCGTTTGGAAATATCCTTTATCAACTACTACCCAGCTTGGGAATTTTGGTAAAAAATAGAAAAAAACGAAGGTAAATTGTAAATAAACAAATGTCCCTGGTCTTTAATAAACAATGCATAAGAGAAAATTTATTCATATATATAAACCATACTATTGAGTCCATACTTGTGTGACATCCATGTTGATGATTCAATGCAAGCATCAGCTGAGCAACAGCTGAGCCTCGATAGCGAGAAAACAGAGAAGCTTTTCGTATAATCGTTGTTCTCTACCCATTACGCTCTTATGAGAGGAAGAAGCGTATGTTATTGCATCGCTGCGTTCTTTATCCATTGTTTAGATTGAAAATCAAATGGCATTTCTCGTGCTGTTTTCCTTAGGCCAGTTTTATTGCAGGGTGTATCACTGCTCCTGCCCCTCAATTAGTCATGCATCGCGCTTGCCACTGTCCGCGCTGCGCACCTCCTCACTGTTCAATCCAATTTGGAGGCGCTCGATCTCAGCTCGTCATCATCATCCCGTAACTCACCACAATATTTTGTAACGTCAAAAGCCTCCGTCGCCCCCAATTAGCCCAGCTCGCTTCAGGGCGTTTGCTGAAGCTCTCCTCGAGGAGGGATTATCCTCTACTTCCAAACTCGCCTCGCTATTTTCTGCGAGATCCAGCTGTGAGCTTGCCCAATTTTGTGCACGAAAACAAGATTCTATTTGCTCGTACACGAACATTGTGAGCGTCGCAGGGCACTAGTCTGTCAGCGCCGGCTATCGCGCGGGCGCTACGGAAATGTCTCCATTTCTTGACGCAGTTCTGGGGGCCTAAGCTGCAGTGCTTGCTTTGGTGGATTGTTTCCCACAACTTAACTGAGGTCGCTAAATGGTTATTACACCAGTACCACCAGCGTCCCTTTCCCTCGTCTTCCACAGGTTTGTTTGATTTTTTTAAAGGAGCGTTATTGTTGAACTGTTTTTCTTGTCTTGCTCTTATTCAACCGAGTCTTGTATAGGTACTATCGCTGATTACAGAAGTATGTTGAAGTGCAGGTATTAATGCTGTAGTATTGGGCTGGTGCCTCAAAATAAATTTTTGCGGTTTTCGTAGTGAGATTCTTGTTTAAGTATTAGATTTTGTGCGATTTGTTGTTGACGTTTTAAGTAGTTGCAATTTATTTGAAGGTCTTTATTGGCTCAAATTGTTTTCTCATGCTATCATTTTACTATAGATTGCCTTTTCAAACTTTTCACGTGGTTATGTTGAATATTTCGATAATTTTTCAATTGTAAATTCGAGTGATTAAAAGTAAGTACTGATGGAACTGTAATTTTGTTTTAGTGCCTCCTCTAAGTTTTATTTCCTCTCCATTTCGTAACAAAAATTATTTTCTCAATGGGTTTTAGAACTTGTCCTCGTGGCACATTTCAAATTCACGCATTGGAGCAATTTACGGTTCCATTGTAAAAAGTGTGCAGAGCGAAGCCTTCACCCAACGCAGTGTTAGATGCGCAGCTATCCTTCGTTAGATTCTGAAATTTGTTGCATAGTTTCTGATAGATTTTGCTTGTTTTCATGAGATTTTCTCCTGCAAACTACGAGTACAACTACCGCTGCCACGAACCGACCGACAATAAATGTCATCAGTTTGGGGGAATACAAGATGCGGAGTCGCGTTCACAGGCTCCAGACGTTGAACCTTGAGGTGCTCGATTTGGTCTCTTGGAGCACCAGGCCGTCGCTTCACCAGTACGCGCTTGAGGGAAATATTTAGGTAAAATTTATTATTGTAAGCTGATGCTCAAGTAACTTTATGAGGAAAAGGATTTTTTAGATAGTGATTACTAAACGTGTTGACATTCTGCATGTGTTTCGATGACAAATTCTAACTAAGTGAACTGCGGAGCTTGTTTTTCCAGTGTTAATAAGTTGGAGTAATATTTCGACCAAATTCTTTTCTGCTTATTATGAATTTTTAAATTGGATCGTTTTCTTCAATGTGATTTTGTTCATAACCCAATTTATATTTGTCTGACCTATTTTATAACAGAATGGCTAACAAATCCATGTGTTACGGTTGTGAAGGCACGCAAGTGCAAGAAAATATCAGGTTGATGATCTCTTGTGCCAAAAGATTTTCTAATATGTTGATGTCGAACTCATGATTGATTTTAATGGACAAAATTATGGTTCGAAAGTTGCGTTAAATTATTAGGTTAGGATGATTTGTTTCACATGGGAAAAAACGTTTTTTTTCGTCCTCGTCTTTCTTATATCTTTTATTTTCCATCTCGTTTTTCCCCATCCATTTTCGTTAGCCAGCTTCTAAAGTTGCATCAATCTTACGACTGAAAAATTCCTGTTTGCGGCACATTGTTTTCGAATGTCAATTCTACTCCGCAACACAAATATCCACGCATGCCGAAATTCCAGCCATGTTGGTTTGTCAATTACCGCTGTTGTCACCAGCGCCGCCGCCGGTGCGTCGCAGCGGCACTGGCAGCTTCAGACGACGGAGTCGCTGCTTTGGTGCTGCTAAGAGCTCCCGTAGGTAAACTGAAGTCGCGTGATTCATGGTCATTAATTCTTCATTAACATGTGTTGGGCCACGGCCGCACCAATAAAGTTTGTTGCGTAATAGTTGGCTTGTGTGGCAACACTCATGTTTTACTTGAATTTAAAGAATACTTGCACGTTCAAATTATTAAAATGAATAAAATGGTTAATTCGAGTAATGAGAGAAAGAAAGGGAATGAAGTGTGTCTTATTCCAAAACATGGAAGTGTCGCCGAATTTAAACTAAAAACTAAGAAACACCGTAACGCTGGGAATGTGTTTTAAGGCAGCTGTTCAAGCATTCAGTTATTTTACGTACATCATGTGTGTTTCTTTGTTGGGTAGACTCCGTTGAATTTCTTGCATAATTTTACACTTTGAATTGAATAACATTCAACTTGCCATAAGCTGTCATTGATAATATTTACCCAACAACGGGGGAATTTGCTTTAGAAAAGCAGCGTGAAGTGTCGACTCCTATACAGTATGTCCCACATAAAACCGAACGAGTATTTTTTTCTCCGTATCAGCAATACCATCACAAGAACACCATAAGCGTTTAATTTCTAGCAAAACAATCCTTGAAAAAGAGGGTTCGGTTTTTTGTAGGACATACTGTACAGTGCAGTTGGATTCACTGTCGCAATTATTCCGAGGTGAAGCTAATTTGTTTACCATCCTTGAGTTATTATACAATTTCCTTACCACCGTGCTTGTATCATGAGGCAAAACCTTTCCTCTCGTGTTATTGTTTGATGGCCGCAGTTGCACGACTTGGCACGCGACTGCATTGTTCCTAGGTGAATGCATTGTGTCTAGGTAACTTCATTGTTCCTAGGCCGCAGCTTTGCTGTAGGCATGCAGTGTGGTCTATGTTTCGTGTCCCCAGCAACGTGCTGCTCCCTCGTCTGCTCTCCATGAGATAACACTAACGAGGCCTGCCAATCTCGGTAGCTCATCGCTCTGTGCCATCACGTCGTGCGAGTTAATTCCCCGGTTGCCTTCTTCTGAACGCAAAAAACACCAACAGGAAAGCCTTGTCCATCATTTTACAGAAGGCTTCGTCGTCGTAGTTGTTGTTGATCCACACTTTATGTTCTCTTGTGATCAAGACGGCGGTTAATTGTGCTCATGCTTGAGGTTAATAGATATTGTGTACATTTTTTCCCGTATTTAGAGTAATTTCCTCGAACATAAAATTGCCTCACTCGTATTCAGCTGATTTTTTATCTATGGGGCGTAATTATTCCCGTTTTTCGCTTCGAAATGAAGTTGATAATAGTATCCTCGCGTTACTCTGCATAGTTGCATTTCGTTAGATTTTTCTTACCTCGAAGCCATGATTACCTTGATATTTTAGGCTTATTATTCATTGTCATTTTATGATTATCCTAATACTTTACGTGTGTTTTCACTGGTCTATCCATAACGATCTTAATAATTTATACGTAATTTGCCCTTCACAGTTGAAAATGATCTTGTAACTTCACGACACTGAAAGTACTTTTGTCAGAGCTGATGAAGGCTTTTTGTATTTCGCCCAGTAAGCTGAGCATTTCGTATTTTTGCTTTGTACTTTTCTTTGTCGAGCGACTTCCCTTCATAGAGTTTTCTGTACATCAACCTCGATTTTAACGAATGCGTGTTTAGTTTGAACTTTGTGTCAACAACCCAGCACTTTGGTGCGGCCAACAAGTCCAACTCACTGTGATAAGACGTCTCACCAAACCTGAGGTAATGAACCTTGTAACAAAACGCCGCTGCTGTTTTATTCCTGGGCTAAAATTTCATACATTTTTGTTACTAAACAAAAGGAAAAAAGTAACTTAAAAGCTAGACCTTCACTTTGGTGACCATGGCAATAAGTTTTCCGATTTGCCTTTCTTACTTAACCTGCTAACAGTCACCGCCCAGGTGGCCGGTGTTGCATTCACATGGTCTGTGTAATCGACAGCGACCGTGTGAATGCAACAACCACGCGGACATCATATGATGTCAATACTCATTAACAGGTAAACTGTCACACCATTTATAACTATGCGTATAATACAAGTACGAAGTTTCGTAGGAAAAGTGAGAATTTTGAATTGCTTTGCAGTACAAAAGGTTTAAAAAACGAAACTAAAAGATCTGTTTTTCTAGAATGCTTACATTGGTAAAAAAGATTGGTTTAATTTTTCTCCAGCCTTCTACCAAATAATGTGTGATGCTGACTCGCAAGATGAGCGCTTTTCTCATGAACGTTTCATTAATTTGGAAACATGGGAGTTCCCATGGTACAAGAACTTGTCCTCCTTCTTTCGTTCCTGAGTAAAAGCTAATTGTGCATTTCTTCACAAAGTATTTTTCCTTCTTGCAACAATTAATTGTAAGGAACCAAATCATAACACAGGTTATATTCACATAGCAACTGGTGCATCCAACCGTTCACAGAACATGTTCAACCTGCTTTTTTCTGAAGTTAGTTGCGTGGTTTTTGAGAAGTGTAAGAACGTGCTTATATTGCACAAGAACCGTCCTTCTAAACTCGTTGGAGAAAGTTTCAAAGCAGTAAAAGCCCGTGCTGGATTTTTTAGAGTTGCCTCTAGATGGGGACGCCGCTTGAGTGGCTGTCGTCAGTTGTCCTCCCGCATTCCCTCCTTTACGTCGGGACTGAGAGAGCTGTTGTCAACACTTGGGACTCGGCACTGCTGGTGAGGAGTCCCAACACCATTACCTGAGCAAAGTAGAAAAGTTAGAGAAAAAATCAATTCTGTGACCTCGTGTCGTGGCAGAATTCTTCCTTGATCTGGTGGTGTCGAATCTTCAATGAAGACCGTTGAAGTCAATCTACAATATGGACATCGATTCTCTTTGATCAAACGGCGGTTCTGAATTTTTATTTTGTTTCGATCGATTATTTCCTTTAGAATATTTTTCGCGGCGCCTAAAAACGCCGATGATTTTCGAATCCCTGAATCAGCACTGCAGCTGCAAGGGGAGCTGGTGAGCTCCAGTCGCTGAGGAGCGTGAGGCTCTCAGCGTCTTTTCATCAGCATCGATTATCGCTGCTTGAGGCACTTTAAAAACTTTCTTCTATCCAGCATCGTGGTATGATCCGGGAGCGTCATTTCGTCCCATGTACGTCAAAGTCTTTCCAGGTTCCACATTGTAAGTGACGACGCTAATTTAAAAGACTTACTTCCGTTCGCTAACTTCTGTGCGAAGAGAATACCAATTCCAGGGATAATTATTCATGAACGTAAACATACCTTCATTATACAGTAGGAACCAATTTTGCTCCTCCAATATGTAATCATTTCGTTCAATATTTTTGCTATGGTACTTGAAACGTTTGTTAAACCGCTTATTAAATCTTAAGAAAATCAAGCATACATTAAAATCATCCAGGATTGTACATACATAGATGGCGTTCTCACAGTACTAGATTCCATATAAAAAACAATGACAATGTTTAATAACAAAGCGTTGTTAATTTGCCATCGCCAATTAACAATTCTCAATAGTTTCTGGACTGGTTCAGTTTCCGCCAGGAGTGTTTTTTTAGTTCATGGAAATGCAGGCTGGCGCAGTTGTGAAAGAATTGATTACAAGCACAAGTTAAGAGCCATTTTGGTGCCGTCTTATGCAGTGGTGCTTGGTGTGAAGTGAAATGATCCTCAGATTTGTGATCATTTAGTGTGGTGTGGTGTGTAGGTACTTCGGCTTTTAGCCTCGTGTGAAAAAATTTCTATTCCTGCTGACATTTTACGTCTCGGTAGAACTGATAAAAGTTTTGGATAATTGAACCCTTCCAGTCATAAAGTGCACATTCATTACTTCTTTGTCTCATAAATGTTCTGTACTAAATTTTTTCCTCAATTTTGCACTCAAGACACAAAATTCCGCACCACTTGCACTACTTCTCTTGTTGGGTCGGGGCATAATTCTTGGCTGAGTTTCTATCTTGAGCTGCATCCTCAATTCGGGCCCATTTATTGCTCATAAATATATAGATACTGCCTGGCCTGCGCCCTACGCTGACTCAAAGCCTCTTATTCGGATCCCTACTGCCTCCTGATGCTATGTTGTAGAGGCTTCACCCGCGACATGTTGGTGGGCTTGTACTTTCAGCTTTTTTTCATCCTCATATGAGTTACAATAGTCTCGTCTTGTGCGATATGCTAATTTTTGGTTACTTGTCATTCATTTTGCTGAAGATGGTCTTCGTGAAGAAAGCTAGAACGAGTTTATAGTTCACCTTCGTTCTTATGCCTACAGTGCTCGCAGGGATCTTTGACTTCATCTTTCTACCGTGTCAAGCAATGCCCGTCTTGCTATTTGATTCGTGTTAGCCACTGCACAAGTGTAACGGTGAGGCTACTCATTGATGGACGGATGATGTAAGACTGTATTGCAGCAGTCTCATTCATGTATTTATAATTTTCTACCCATTCCAATAAAAAATGAACGTTTTTCAAACGTTGTTACTTCCAAAAAATTTTCTAGTTATATTTTTGCTGTGAGCCCTTTCAGTTTTTATTTTATTTTGGCTCTTAGAAATTCTTTGGGTGAGCTGCAGCAAGCTAAAACTGGACTTCAAATTTTCACACATGTACACTTGTTATGCTTCTGTTAGGAAAATGTATTATTAACATACGGTGTACGACTAAGAATTTTTCCATGGTTATTTCTTCTTTTTCATGATCAATCCATATTTGCACAACATGTGAAACACAAATTTAAAAGCACTTTTGGCCCTAATTTTTAGGGGCCTCTGCGTTCACACGAGCTTTAGGTGTAAAAGCAATCGTCTTGCTTTCATTTACACGTGCGAGACTTTCCCTAGCTGCACAGAGGCATTTGACGAGTACAACAAGCCGAGACAGAGAAATTCGTAGTATTTTTTTGAGTATTTACGTCCACTGCACAGGCTCAAGACAAAGCCCTCAGCAGACACGCTACATAGCCTCTTATATCACGTGCATCGCCTGTCAGTCGTGGGCAAGCACGAGAGCTGCTGCTGCTGGTGGTGATAGTGGTAGTGATGGCGGTGGTGATGTGTGGTAGTGATGGCGGTGGTGATGGGTGGTGGCGGCAGCAGCTGCTGTCTGTTGTCCCTTGCGCGCACGTGCAGAGGTGCCCTCAGGTCACTGACCTGCCCTCTTCTGCGTGCACGAGGGGATCCCACGTTTGCCTTCCGCTGATTAGACACCCCTCATTTAGAGGGCTGGACACCCCTTATTTAGGGGGCTGGACTCCCCTCATTTAGGGGGCTGGACACCCCTCATTCAGGGGGCTAGACACCCCTCACTTAGAGGGCCAGACGCCCCTCTATTAGAGAGCTAGACACCCTTTATTTAGGTGACTAGGTTGCCCTCATTTAGGGGGCTAAACTGCCCTCATTTGGGGGCTAGGCTTCCCTCATTTAAAGGGCTAGGCTTCCCTCATTTAAGGGGCTAGGCTTTCCTCATTTAAGGGGCTAAGCTACTCTCATTTAGGGGGTTAAGCTGATTTTGTTTGGGAGGCTAAGCTCCTTTCATTTAAGGGGCTAGGCTTCCCTCATTTAGGAGGCTAGGCTTCCCTTCATTTAGGAGGCTAGGCTTCCCTCATTTAGGAGGCTAAGCTTCCCTGATTTAGGGATTTGAAGGCTAGACTCCTCTTGTCGAGGCTTTTAGGTTGCATTGCTACAGGTTTTTCTCATTTGGCGGGAAGGGGATGGAAATTTACGTCAGGTACATGTTCCCTGATTAGATTGTCTCATTTCATTGCCTCATTAAACAAGATTTATCATGTTACCCTATAAATAACGAAAGTTTACGGAGATTTCAGGATGGAATTAATTATAGTTAGTTTCGGAAAAGGCCGACATCAACTGAAAGCTCAAAATAATGATGCATGTCAGTTAGTGAAAAACGCAAAATTTTTATGTCGGTAAGTCTACAGAATATTTTTTGTCAAGACAACGGAATTAATATGTTGCCAAGAAATTCTGTCCAAACAACGGAATCAATATGTTGCTAGGAAATATTCTCATTGCAGTTATTTTTATGAGGTAAAGGTAGTTGTCCAGTTACAATGGTGCCTGTGATAGAAGGGACTCCTGGTCTGTCTTGCTTTTACGGTGTAGTGTACGTGTGATCCCTTCATAATGGAAGAATTATAAATACCAACAGCTGCTCTTGCTAGGCCAGCTTCGCACAACTTGACCAACAGATGGTTGTGTGACATGTGTATGTCACATCACGATGACCTGAAGCTGTCGTTTTGTCAAAGGGAAAATACTCGTCCTGGAGTGGATAAGCTAGAGCTTTAATGTGCATATTTTTATCTCTATAATTTTTTATATGTTTGTACACGTTCATCTTTCCATCTTTTTTACCCCAACCTTATGATTTTCTAAAAGTTTTCTCGGGCTGATCATACAGTGCTTAAAGATGTATTTTCACAATTCTATTTTGATATATTTTAAAAATTGCTAGCCCTGGTTTAGAGTGAAGAGAACCGGTCGTACGGAGAACATATATTCACTAGAATATTAACGCAGAACAGAACAAAATTTATTGCCAACCGGAAAATCAACTAAGCAAAAAAAAAAACAAATGCAGGGGGCAAAGTATTCGACCGAAACTAAAAACTAGTCTTTATTATTTAATGTCGTGACCTTTATTCGCAACAACAGGATGGAGACGATTATTGTATCTGTAAATAAACTTTTGACGCTCTGTTTGTGATATTATGTTCCATTCTTGCGTACAGATGACCCTCAAATCAACAGCTTCTTTAGACTCTTTCTGTGCACAGCAGTTTTGAATATTCACTAGAAATTTTCAATGGGATTGAGATCAGGCCTTAGGCTAGACCACGGTCGGACGCTTCCTTTCTATGTAATTTGCGAACTATTCTGTCGTCAATGTCACCGTAATGTTTGGGGTCATTATGTTGATGAAAGATCCACTTGCGCCGACCTTAGAGTTGTCTTGCGCTCTGAAACAGCTTCTGCTCCAGTACCTGCATGTATTCGGAACTATTCATTTCTCCCTCAATAATGTGGAGTTCCCCTACACCACAGATAATAAAACAGCTCCACACCCTGATGCCACCTCCTCTGTGCTAGATGGAAGGAATGGTATTCTGGGGATCTGAGGCAGTCCCTGTTTTCCTCTAAACATTACAAGCGTCGTTTCGACCGCAAATTTCAATTTACTTTGATTGAACCATACAACCCATTCTCAAAACTCAATTCTTTTGTCAAGAAGGCCTTCGGCAAACGTTATATGTTTTTTTACTTGATTTGCTCTAACAAGCGGAATTCTTCGTGGAGTGAAGGTATGTAGACTACTTCGATATATTTGCTAATAATCGTTTCTGGACTGACCATAACTCATTGTTTCAGTTCGTTTTGTAGGTACGTAATGGTTGTCATGAGCTTATTCATCACTTACGCAGCACACAGTGGGCCGTGATCTTGCGAGGAGCTCGAAATTGCCCAAAAAGAGACTGGGATTGGAGATTGCTCCAATCTCTCGATGCTCCCGAACCATTGTCCAAACAGTTAAAAGGAACACGTTCAGCATTATGTCAATAGGCTCATCGTTCATCACGAACTTCAACTACTTGCTTTCGAATAGCGGGTATTTCATTTACTTTCGACACTGTATTCTCTGAAAATCTATCTTCAACAAAATCTGGCAATGATTGCTGCGCTTGTGCGAAGACACAACAAATTTCAGTAACCATTGCGCCGGTGCTTCCACGCGTGCATCGCAGAAGATGCATGAAATTTCGAATACCTACTGTGAATACCTAACGCACCTTCAAAGTCTGTATTGTGCGTTCATAATAGTAAACTTGTTTTCATATTGATTTCTTATTTTCCTCCCAAGGTGCTCTACTCTAACTTTTAAGTCTCCGTAATTTTTTAGGTAAATAATTTCAGACGTGCCACAAACGAATGAAATGTATTTATTTCATCTAAACTAACCCTATGTTAAAGTTCGTTCAAAGAATTCTGAAACCTCGTGTATATTGTGCTTTTCATCAAAATTATCATTTGCTTCTGTGGATGAATTTTTCACTTCCCGTTGATGGATTCCTTTTTCCTTTGGGAGAGCGATCTTGGCTCATTCACCTTGTACGGGATTTGTGCTGACTGCTCTTCTATGTTGCACGGAAATCTCCCTAATTTTACGACATTGCATCAAAGCATCAGTGCTGCGAGGGCGCTCGTCTTGCCTTAATGCTGTGCATCAGCAGCGGATCACGCGGCCGTTTCCTTGAGCTCCTCTTTGCCTAATGATTGAAAAATTGCCCGCTGTGAGCGAGTCTTCTAACAACGTTGGTGCTTTATGTCCATCAAGGTGATCCAGTCTCCATAGAAAAATTTGCTCTAGATCGAGATACTTCACCTAGTTAGAGGGGCATTACCTTACAAGATCGTTCGTGCAGTGAGATATGCTTCCCTGAGTACAGGAATTTAGAGTACGTATGAAATGCTTCATCATGCTAAATAGAATTAATTGAATACAATTTAGCACAAAGTGCTCATATCAGGGTCAACATTCGCCATCATACCCAAAATGTTCCAGCTAGCTCGAAGTCTCGAAAGAGATTCTGTTTGTAGAGCTGTGCGCTGTATTCTGATTCATTTTCTTAACTCAAATAATTTAAGTCGAGATATCGCTAGAAGTTTGTACTGAAAACGGCTGTCGTTCAGCGTATTCTATGGATTTATCGTTCCTGGTTTTGCATGTAGGATTCCAAAGCTCGAGAAAGTGTATCTTAGTGTTTCTCCTCATGACCGTCTTGTAGAATGAGCGCTTCTGAGAAGAGAAATAATTTTAGTGACTCTACGCTGTAAGCTTATTGTAAAAGGGAGTAGTTTTATAGTTGACCAAGCTCAGATTTCTCTTTCTCTACATCTCATTCTAGCACGCGAAGGAGGCGGGCATTCTGGGCACTTGAGATACTCGCTGGTATCTCTGATACTTGAGCCCGCACTGCCGTACTCTACAGGACACTTCACCTTTTGATTTTACAATTTCATGAAATTCACATTTGTTCTTACAAAATATTCTTGTCGATAGGGGGTTAAACTATAACATAAGCATGGGAAAAAAGTGTATCTAATTGTTGTTAGTATTTTAGCTACACTAAGGCTGCTAAGTTGTAAAGGAAATACGATCGATGCAAATAGAACCATACGAGTTTATACATCATATGACCAGGTATTATTGTCTTCTTCGTCAGTGTCATTATATTATTTAGTCTTAAGTTCTACTTTTTCGGTGACTCCGAATATAATAATTCATTTTATTTGAGGCTCCCTTGAGCCTCGATTCTGTCGCATTTTCTTCTTATCATGGAGTAGTTTCACAGAAAACGGTTACGTTCATTCATGAGCCCTGGGAAGTTTCACAACTTACGTACGCACTCACGTACAGACGTGTGTATGGACGGTCGATGGCCTGCGTTGTGCGGCGCCGTGTGTGGCGCTGCACATGACACGCTTGCCGTGTGTGTGACGCTGCACATGACACACTTGCCGTGTGTCGTGTCCCCGCAGCAGGGTTTTCAGCCGCACTGTTCCCTGGCTGCCAGTGGTTGGTGTGCTAGTGATGCGTAAGTTGCGTTTGGTGTGTTCACGATCAAATGCAATGACTCGTCGGCCCCAGGCGGTGACCAAGCGGCGTTGAAACTAACTCACTTGAAAAAAACTCAAAGAATTAACACGGTGACTCAGATTCTCCACACAGGTAAAATTACATGCCGACATACATCTCTACGGTGAATTTAAAAATGAAGGATTTTGGTTTCACAAATTCGGTTACTCTATTAATTTTCTTTCTAATCAGAACTAGCTTATTCGATTGATGAACACAAATTTGAAGAAAACTCGAAAATTTATTTTTGTACGTGATAGCGCTTTGGTTACACTAGGTTAGGTTAGATGATCGCGTGTTCCATATATGACCCACTTCGGAGTCAACGTGTTAAGTGTGCCGTACTGGTGTACAGATTACTTGCGTGGTGGGTGAAATAAATACTTTTTATGCACTTTTCTCATTTCGGTAACTCTCTCGAGTACTGTCAGAAAAGCTCGAGTTATTCCGAATTGCTGCTTCCTACAGCTTCCATGTTTGCGCTCGTGTCTCTGGCGTAGTGGACCTGAGGCAGAAATTCTTTCGCGGGCCTGCGTCTGCGGGGCTCGGGGTTGTGCGGCGGGCGGTGGTGGACTGTGCGGCGG
>VOMN01054891.1:0-14182 GCA_014899125.1 Orchestia grillus
ACTGAAAGCCCTGGCCAAAACCCCAGCCCCGGCCAAAACCCGGGCTCCGGCCCCGGCCCCTGATGCCGCCCCCGGCCCCGGCTCCGGCCAAAATGTCAGCCCCGGTCGATCTATACTTCTAACCTCGTGGTAGCCTTGTGGCTACTAGGAGGCGACAAGGACCTTAGTCCTTTACCAGGGGTTTGTCTTGCAAATAATCATTGAAGATGGCGAAATAATACTATAACATCATACATTGTTTTCATCATAAGTTAGTACTCAGCTTAACCTGTATTCGGATATCGTGACAAGATACAGCACATCTACTATAAAATAAGGCCCATTCCGTATTTATTTACATTAATGTCAATTAATTATGTATTTCTTCTTCGTCACGCGCTGCAAAAACATGCGAGTAAGAAGGCTAAGGCAAATGTGAACACAGTTTATGACTGCCAAGTTCAGCACTAGTATATCGATACGAAACATATAATATATACCAAATAAAATTATTCTCCGTTCTCACAACGTTATTTAAAATAATTTTTTTTATAATTGGATTAATATTAGAGCAAATTGAAAAAAATGAACAAATCCATGTTTGTAGGAAAGTTACCGAACGATTATACGGTGCTTTCATTCTAAGCTACGATGCATAAAACCAATGGCACCCGTCGTGTGTCGGTTTTCTAATCAACGATGAAACGTTGCTTAGAAAACTAAGCAACGATACGTAAAATTAGGCAACGATAACGCAAAAACTAATTAAGCAGCGATACAGCAAAACCGAAACAACAATACATAAAAACTAAGCAAAGCTGGGCAAAGAGCTCCCGCCACGCTGCAGAGACTAGAATTTTAGCACCTGTTTGAGTGTATTTAACGTTTATACCGTGTAGTGGTGCGGCCGCAGCCCTTGCCCCCTCACACGAGAGAGGGTGAGGGCGCTTGGCAAGACGACGCTCTCACTCATCGCAGAGACGCGCTAGCCCCGCTGTCCTGCCAACACCGACGCACAGAGCTTTTTCCCGAGCACAGCTCTGCGAAACAGTGACTTGACTACGTCTTCTCCAATGAACAAATGCACGCTGCAGGGAGTTACTAACTGAAAATGCGTGTTAGCTAGGTTTCTGGGGAGAAGTAATAGAAGTGTTTGGTGTTTTCTCAAGTGTGACGTCTTCTCAAGCAAACAAGTGCATGGCGCAGGGAATGACCGGCTTGAAATGCGTGCTAGCTATGTTACTGGGGTCAAGCAACACGAGTGCTTAATGTTTTTCTGAAATCATGGGTGAATTACGAAAGAGATTCGTAAGTTTTCATTCCCTAATCAAGCTTTCGAAAGATATCTTCTTCTCGTTCCATATTACACGAAAATATTTCAACGAGAATCCATAGGCTTCACAAATGACCTCTTTAAAGGTATCTCACAAGTGCCCGCTTTAAAAAATATTTTTAACCCAAAATCATACGTATCAAATTCAGAGAGGTATCAACAGACAAATGACATTCGATTTGTGCAACCGTACCGTTAAACACACAACAGCACAGCAGGGATGAGCTACGACTGGGAGAACAAAGGCAAAAATATATCCTCGACAATATCATTTAAAGGCAAAAATATATCCTCGACAATATCATTTGATCTCCGGCTGAGTCTCGTTAGACATACATCTCAAGCCTAGACCACGACTTAACATACACGTTTGCAAAAAATAGCAGTACTCTGGTCAAATCGTGAACTGTTTTCCAGCTGCGCTTTTGAAACACATAACAACTGAGGGTGAGAAAAACTCTTAGTGACACGGAGAGCACAAGTATCAACACGCCTCAGCGCTTGCAGTGTGACCTACCACGAGTGGCCTACCTAAAAAAAACGATTCTTAATGTTGCATACGACTTCGATTCATCACTACGTAGGAAAAATATGAATTTGTATTGATGTATTAATATGAACAGAGACAGTGCGCAGGAATAGTAAACGTATATTTACATGTCATAGAGTCAGGAAACTAATAGGAGCGTGCATCTCGCACGGTCGTTGACATGTGTGTAATACAAAGCAATACGTCAACGATCTCTTTATTGGCCGTACGTGATGCAGTTGCACCAGCCTCAAAAACTAAGGACTTTCCGGAGGATATGATCTAAGTGTGAATGAAAATAAGTGTGATCTTATCACGAGGCTCATATTTTATTAAATATATGCGTACGAAAACCATTGCAAAATCCTTTTAAACATCGTCTTTCAATATTCAGTCAAACTTTTTAAATGCATTTAATTACAAAATATTAGGTGAGGCGAGTTTTTGTTATGATATTCTACTTTTATCATGCAGAGGATATTTTATTTTTACTCTTTGACTGATGGCTGCGTAAAAACTGGCATACAACTTTAGAACACAAAAGCTAAAAAACAGACGCTCGAACACTTGCCAAATAATCTCCCACTATTGAAACCGAATAACCACCGATGATTATCACCCTTGAAAATTCTATCTCAACGTAAACACACAAATTCACGTCTCGGAAAATCAGAGCATGTTTATGATCCACACCTCACCTGAGAGGCTATGGCAATGAAATAAACACACGCATATTAAATGCACTCAAACAAACGGACCTAAAAAGTATTTTAGCCACAAATTCACGTCTCGGAAAATCAGAGCACGTTTATGATCCACACCTCACCTGAGAGGCTATGGTAATGAAATAAACACACGTATATTAAATGCACTCAAACAAACGGACCAAAAAACATTTTAGGTCCTTTTGTTTGGGTGACGAAAGTCAGGGAGACCTGAGCTACACCTCAGAGTTGCTGCTCTGAGTAACGGCGACCGTTTTGTACACGGCAAACTACACCGCATCTGTCATCCCCGAAACCTTTCAATGGGTTGCAAAATTCTCAAGACGCATCAGCCACTCGAAAAAAATAAAGTGAAATCGTGTCCAAGTATAGTAAAGAAAAGTTAATGAACGTTTACGCTTTTTTACACAGATTATTAGTATTTATTCATGGTGACGTTCCCCACTCAACTAGCTTTAGCTTTAATCGTGAACTTCTTGTTGCTAATGAGCCAAGCTTGAAGGCCTGTATCCAATGCTAACAAGAGATCTACATTATCTTTCAATACATACAGTATGTTCGCAGAGTATATTGACGTGTTGACGTGGTAATTTTTTCATCAATTTTGTACGGAAGTAATTTTCGTCTCATCAACTCTTAACGTCACTGGCGAAATGTCTTCACTTGAAAGCAAGAAAAACATCTTTCAGTGACTAACGAGGAGCCCTCACGAGCAGGTGCCTCAGAATAGCCCAGCGCCACAGCCCACCACTTGTGAGAAAAGACGACTTTCTTCTCAGTGTATTTGCCTAAAGTCAGACGAAATTTGTCGAGAAACTCACTTAAAAAACTTAGGGTTGAATTATGGAGGACAATACAGAACTTGTAATGAATCTGTACGTGCTAGAACGTCATGATAAGGAGGAATGGGAAGATGAAAATACACGACATTGAAGGCTCCATATGTGAAGCAGCTGGTCCATAACTGCAAGCCAATGCGTAAAATTACAATCGACACTCAACCGTAGGTCAACAGTAACTGAACAGAGTGAATTTCACGTTCGAGGAATGAAATACTTGAATTAATGAGAAAATAAATAAAAATAAAATAATTTTACATAGAAAAAACACCTACGAAGAATGAATGATGAAACAGTTAATCCTTTAGGAAGAATTTATTCGAGTTTGACAAAGGTGGGAGACGAACAAAAACTTTCACTCCCTACATAGCAGTACTTAATTCCGACACAATAGTAACTGAACAACTTTCTAATAATGAAGCAATTGAAAAAACTCTTCGAACCCTGTAATAAAAATGACTCCACTTGATAATGAAACAGAATAAAGGAAAATTAGATCTGCAAAAGCATGCTCTCAAAAATATTGTAAAGCAACTGCATTTTAACAAAATGTTACGGGAGAAAATGCCAATAAGTTCGACAAATGCGCTCAAGAATCTTGCAGGCTCCAAAGAAACAGACAAAGAAGATGTACGCGCTTGGGATAAGCGCAGCAGAAGTCACGGCCACTCACGAGTGCCCCACACGCTCCGACGGTGACACTAATGCCAAGTAATTAATGACTAACCCGTCATGCTGTAGAGTCAGGTGCCTTTGGAGGCACTCGAATCTCACCTCCACGTCTGAATTACAAACTCGGCAAAAACAATAATTACAAATAAATATGATACTTCAAAAGCGAATGTTCGCTTCGTCTAGCGGATTTACTTATATGATCGGTGCTTGATATTTTTACAGAATGTATTTTGAAAGCAATGTACACGGGAAGTTTACTTCCTCAACAACGAGGAAACTTTTATGAGCATTTCGTTTACATGCGCCAAAATCTGCGAGCGCTGAGGCATCATCCTATCGCGAGGGCATCGTCCATGGAGCATCAGTTTTGCGGTGCGGGTACTGAGTCAGTTCACACAGAAGAAACCGTCCAACGAAAAATGATCAACCTCGTCATTTACCTGCAGCGATGCAGGAAAATGCAAAGCCATCGCTATATAACGCTGGGAAGGAAACATGGAGTGATCATTTTCGGGTCACTTGTGGGAATGTGAGGATGGTGAACGACGGAGAGCAAGATATCAGTGAGTTGTTGGTGCAGTGATTTACAACGACACACACAGTTTTATGAGCAGTGCAACGAGAGTACACAGAAGACAACAGATACTCGTAGAGCAGACTGGAGGGTCTTGAGAATGAACACATCAGAAGAAAAAGAAATATCACATTACGAATATGATGAGGTGCCGTCGAGAATGGTACCTATTTGTTTGAAGGAGAGACCCATAGAAGGAGAGATAAATAGAGTGATCGAGATGCTGGGCGGTAGAACTGTTTCCAGAAGCTGTTTGCTCGAGACTAAAAGAATAAATACAGAGAGTCGTCCAGAAAATCGTTGCCGTAGTCCTGATGAAACTTAGTTGCACACTTAGCCATTCTCTTTAAAAAGTTTTGATGCAGGAATGTAAAAAACATTTTTTATTCGTGAACAAACGTAAAATGCCGTGCTTATGTTCCGTACGGTAATTACGTCACACAAAAGGACCCAAATGTACATCAGTGTGCCAGCCTTACAGTGTCCGACTCGGTGAGACGCTGAGACTTTTTGAGTATCTCTACCATAGACAGAGGAGGAAACTGCGGCAATAAATTATTATAATCATACCAAATTTCATAACCAGCCTTTAAAATTCCAAAGCGTTCAACAAATGAATAAGAAAAAATACAATACAATCATGAACAAATGTTCTTCCGGTTATTAAGAAAGACCTACTTGAGAACTCGAAAAAATTAATTTCTCACAGTCTAACAAGAAAAAACACTCATGCAGTGCGTTAACCGCAACGTCAGTCAAGGAACGATGGCAACTTTTGGCAAGGCAGACCTGCATTAATAGAGCAATATTCCTCACGACAGTACTTGCAGGTTCGAGCGACATGAACTCCCAACAAAAAACACGCGCTTTTCGCGTTCTCACACCCACACTACTGCCGCTGACTCGTCGCAAGGTCGAACATTCTGGGCTCCAAAAAATATAGCAGCGAATTCTTTCTCTAGGCTTTCCTCGACTAAATGCGTATGATCCACATTCTCACAGTCAATATTATGATGTTAGGCAGTGTCCTACATTAAGTCCAACACCACTTTGGAAACATGCGTTGTCTACGTTGAAAAATGAGTAATTCTCAAAGTTGCAACGATTTAACTTCCATTCATAACTACATAGAGAGACGCGACGCTAAACTCCTGAAATGCTCTAATGAATATGAGTAATTAAAATATGGGTTAATTGCAATATGAGAGACAGTGCAAACCAATTGCAAACGAAAATTTACATGATACAGAGTCAGCAAGCAAATAACCAATGAGAACTTATATCAGTCCGGCAAATTCAAGACGAAAGTTATGGATGAAAAATTAGAACGGAAGTGAAAACTCAAGAGATCAGATATATGCATGTACCTACGGATGTAAATAAGAAAAAATTGACCTAAATGAAGGTTTCACTCGTGATCAGTTTTGAACTAAGTACGAGGAAAAAGCCGCTAGGTCAATGAAAAACGTTTTTTATATGAAAAAAGCAAAGGAAGCGTACGCAATATTCGGATCCAATTAGTTTTAAATGAGTTAAAGGCACGGCATAACATTCTGGTAACACTGACACAATTATTACCACAATCGCTCAACAAAACACGTTCGCAATTACTCATCAAGAAAAGGTGCAATTAGGACAGCGTGCATACGAACTATAGTTTGCACAACAGAAAAATGCTAAACATTAGTGAACGTGACGGTCGATTCCAATGATGGAATCACACAACAGACAGAATGTATGGTTTGTTCGAATTGACACTGGATCAAAATTGAACGTAATATGACATAAAATTGAGCGTCATATGACACAAAATTGAACGTAATATGACACAAAATTGAGCGTCATATGACAAAGCGAAGACAAGTACTGAAAAGATGAAAGAAAAAGTTGAACTTCTGGCCCGAAATTTCCCGGCCTCCATCATGTTCAGACGTCTACATGTGGACCTCTATTGTAGGTAAGTAGTTACGGCATGTATCCAAAAAAGGATCACAAAGATCCCGACCAATCCATGAGATCTATAAAAAGACACAAATGGTCCAGCGAAACTTGACAGAATTTAACCCTACAACGATCAGATTATTATTACAATAAGATTTTATTGAGCTTTGTACGGAAAACTGGCAGCAGCCCTATGAAACGGCACCATATGGCACCATTGGTCTTCACAGTGTTTTAATAAAATAAAAAATTAAACAATTTTAAGTCGTGTAGCCTCTTCAAGCTATAGTAGGCTATAAAATTACAGCTTTAGCTACAAAATAAAACCGGAAATTAGACCTAATATGCCCATCATCACGGGATTTGAAACAAAAGCCTCTAAGCTATCACATAATTTCAAACAATACCTACATAGGCTCATATAATAACAATGCAACACATCTAAGCTCCCATGCATCAGTGGTTCCCGCACGGTTCACAGGCACGACAGTCGCTATGGTCAACGTTAGCACAGCACATATGCAGGGGCGTCAGTGTCACCTGAGAGAAGGCCTCCGCTAAATATACCCGCCAGGTTACCGCGGCCACCACAGCCATCGTGATCTCGTGTGGGGTGTACACGTATTAGTCAGCATTTGAAGTCATGTCATGCACCTGATTTACTTCGTGGAGCAGACATAAACTTGCTGTTGAAGAAGCAATCTTTGATCTGCTCGTGAAGTTCACGTGAACATATTTATAGGTCACGTACTTTGAAATACTGCGTTCTACCGTGTGTGCAAACGGTCATGCACCCTAACCTACTCGATACAATTTACAAAGAAATGCAGGTAATATTCTCGAACCATTTCTCGGAACCATTTCGTACTCGGCATGGACTGAATGAGTAACGTCTCAATATTGACCTAGCGAGTGGAATCGACATACCTGCATAATTATCGGTAACGGGCGTCTCAAACGTACTTCGTTGAATTAGCTTAAGCGTACGTCTACGGCGATGTGCTGTACAGTCTCAGTCCGTAGGCATGCCTTGTCACAATCTACAGCCGCGTATGAAAAAATAACGAAGAATTGCTACCGTCATGACGATATTATTTCTGATTAGATTTGGACTAGCACGAAAGTTCATTTCATTATCTACCGTAACTTCCTGAACCTCCTCATCCATTCGCGTACGACATTCAAAGGAACGCTAAAATGTTTGCACAATTCAATTTTAATCTTGGTATATGTGCAGGACTTCGGTCACCTTAAGTTCAGTAAAGAGAGTAACGTTGGACAAAAGAATGTCTTGAACTTCGATAAAAAAGATTGCAACAAAGATTTTACAACCGTTCATTGCTAACAAAAACAACAAGAACTAACAAGCGGTAACGTAACAAGTAGTAGTACCAGTTTGGTAGTAGTAGTGGTGGTGGTGATGGTAGTATAGGTTACAGTATTTCAGTAACTCAGACTATGTCGTACCGAATGAGAAGGGACCATTTAGTATGGACTAAACAGAACGCGGAATCTATGCACAAGGTGTGTTCCCCCACAGGATCCCTAGCGCATAGAAACGAGTTTGAAATGAAGAGGAACAAAAGGCAAAGAAGAGATTGTGAAGAAGGAGTGAAAATTGAAAGAGTAAAGTGGACACGAAAGACGTAATTCCAACAGGCCTTTCTACAGATGAGGTAACCTAAAAATGTCCCTATAGCGTGGGCTAGTCAAACCTCACTAACCTAACCCTTTTTCCTATCCTATACTCCCTGAGGTGGTAACACAACATATAACTCAATAAAAAATATTTGAAAACCAAGACGAAGAAAGCAAAGTTGAGTACCACACAACTCGCGTCTCGGCAGCGGTGCAACAGCGTGGCTCAGAGGCACCCGCGTACTCACAGAGCAGCAGCAACAGGAGGCGCATTGTCGCGAAAACAACATGACAAGCGCGCAATAAAAATAACGGTGGCGGACATCACCCCAACCTGCGAGACCGGACGTGTGCAGGTTGATGCAAACATTGTAGATATAAGAACAATACAACGAGCGGATCTCAGTTTAACGCGGTAAACAACGTAAGCAATCTGACATTACAGCTCCGTTTTTTACGGCTGGGCAGTACCGCGGCAGACGGGAAAGCTTTGCGAATGTGCTTTTTTTTGGTTGAGATTCACTTCAAGTATTATTTTGGACGAGAGGTGAGATAAAAACCGAGTATAACTTGATATTGATAACGAAAAATTTGACGTTATTCTGCACATGTGCGGAGCAAAATTAAAAGGATCAACGTATCCGTATGGCGTTGTTTTTCGTTAACAAAGAAAGCATCAAACACAATACTTAACTTAGCTAGTTCGATGCACAGCATTTCTATTGCTTTACTCCTCAGAGCTACACAGGCATGTATCGTTTCACACTTCTGAGAGCCCACAACGTCATGCAATTCCGAAGACACGAGACCTTCTGGTTGTAAAGCATAGTAGTTATGTCTGTAGAAGATATAGGTGTAAATATTAAAACAAGACCAGCGCCGCGAAAAATGTACAGTAAGTGTGCATCGTCAAGTTTGAAGGAAAGTTGAAGTTTGAACAGCCGAAGGGAAGCAAATGAAAACTAAGACCAATGAATGGTCGAAAGAAAAATATTCTTGGAACACTGACAATAATTCATCAGGGAATGACGCCGTCATTTACGAGACGCAGGTATGGAGCGCGGTTTCGCAACATCCTCCCTCGCATTGATGCGCTCACTGCACATGCCACGCGCACCTGATGTTCCATATAAAGGATGTTCCGATACCTGATGATACCGTAACTGTAGTCTAAAATCAAACGGCGGTAATGTAAGCCTCGTTAAAATTGGTCGGGAAAAATCGAATGGGGACAAAATTTAGCGAATTGAACAAAAAGAATCGGCGAGTACGAACTACAAAAATTCGGTCAGTACGAATGAAATTCGGCAAGTCTGAAGAAAATTTGGAAATTAAGAACAGCAGCATTTTGCAAGTGCCAGCAAAATCTGGCGACTACGAACACCAAAATTGAGTAAGTAACAGTAAAATTCGGTGAATAAGAACGGGAATGCTCGGCGATCGGTGTTACTCCGCCGGCGCGCGCAGGCCGCGACCGCAGCTGGCACGCTCGCCGCCCTGCCTCAGTACTCCTCAGGGCAGACTCTCATCGCAATCATTATTAGCACCGCCGTCACGATGAGAACTGGCGACAGGAATACCGAAGTTAATAAAAAAAGTACAAAAGTAGACGACGCTACGAGAGAAAAGTAGAGTACAAAAGTGTGCATCGTCAAGTTTGAAGGAAGTCGAAGTTTGAAAGAATGAGAAAATTTTCAAAAATGAATTCTTCACACAAAGAATGAGGAAATTCATTGTTTTCTGGAGAATTCTTGCTTTGCGAATTATGAGTTAGCGAAACCAGGACAATGAAATTCTTGACGGAAACCGCCACTAAAGAACAAAATAAGCTCCCACCAAAATTTACTGTCAAGTTTTGCGTTTAGTTAATAAAAAATATGGAAGCCCAAGTTAGACTCCAGTCGAGTCTCCTTTGTAATCATGACACCGTAATAAATACTCGTAAAATCTACAGGGTATCGTATTAAAAGCTAAAGGCAACATCAGTTTCTTTGTGAACATATCCCTTAATCACGGAAAAACATTTACAAATACATCACACGTACTACACACAGACGTAAAAGATCATTATCACATATAACTTCTTCGTCTAATTACCAAATTTTCGTAACCAAAGGTTCATATGTTCTCATCAGTAGGAAAATTCTGAATGCTATATGTACACACTATAAATTCTCTGGGAATTGCTTTCCATGGACTACTGCAAGAAAATTCAAGATTTAAATTCTAGTCTCGCCTCATCATATCGCCATGTTGAGAGAAGGCATGGATCAGGAAATATTCGGTGCCATGACATCGTATACAGCGACCTAGAGCGGCAAAGCAGCAATTCATTTCAATCAGGGAGATGAAGGGATTTCATCAAGTTTTTCTCAATTAGTTCATCATGGACGTTAATGGGGAACATTTTCCCGTCGACTGAAAGCGTCTCACAGCACTTCATTTCTTGTGGCTACGATAACTCATGCAGCTGCGACGGCTGAAGAAAATCACTTAGCAGTTAAACAGATCGTTTGGAGGAGCTTCTTTCAAGTGTTTGAAGTTTTTTTTATCGCAAAGCCTTGCTTAATAGCTACTTTATGACACATCAACATTGATCAATTATACCCGAAAAAGAGAACGCGCTTTAGGCGAATAAAGAGAAAAAATATTTTGATGAAGCTACATATGATTTACGTGCGAACGATACGTTGTTATTACTATGTTATCGAATTAGATTAAAAAGGTTTTCACGAAGCGCTGCGACTGCCACACAGAGCCCATGGGCACATAGACAGGGAGGCCTTTTACGCTGGCCTCAGCGCATCTCTGCCCACAATCCCGCATCAGACCCTCACCATCATCTTGCAGCAGTCACAGCACTTGGTGAGTACCATTCTAAATTGATTTTATAGCATAACATTTTTTTTTGCAGGTAAATCATAATGAATTCGACTAAATCATTTTATTTATTTATTTATTTATTTATTTATTTATTTATTTGCTGATATTGAGAAGTAGTGTCCTTTGATGTTGAAGCTAAAATTTCCCTAGTTTTCGGTCAAAAATAATGAAGCGTAGCTCATTCCACGCAGAATTAAGTCGCGCAAACACTGTAGGAGCCAATTTTTTAACTTTTTAACTATAGATATTTTTATATATTATTTAAGAAAAACTGAGCAAAATGTGAAAAATTAAAGAAAAATTCGAAACGTCATAAAATTATATTTTCCTGTTTTTTTTCAAATGGGCTGTAGTAGTTATTTCCTTGTACTGAAACGCATCTACTACAACCACTCCTATTGTTATAATGGGAAAATTGAGGACCGATGACGATTGATTTGAAAATATTACAAAAGCACGGTTTTTCAGTCTCATGATCTTTGGATAAATCAAAAAAGTCCTAAGAGCTAACATTTTTCTTTGAGTGAGTAACACACGCGTGCCCAACCCGCAGGTGATCCGTCCAATAAGAAACTAGGACTAGAGGCCCCCTCAAAATTTAGATTGAGCACAACCCGAGCATGTGAAGGCAACTTACGTTGTTACACAATCACAATGTCTTCTTGAGAAAAGAAAAGAAAATTCCAGAGAAGTCATTCACATGGAATCACGCGGAAGAAGCGTACGAATAGAGGGATTCATTCATAACATTAGAAATTCAGCTGTGCAAGCAATAAAAGTTGCACAAATGACTATGAAGTAGAACAAGATGCACGAACAAAGAAAAAGTAACACTAATAATAATTGCGCATAAAAAGATAGGTCACAAAACACTAAGGGAATTGATACTTCCGAGCTACATGAGTAATTTCGAATGAAACTACACAAAAGTACGCTTGATGCAAAAAAGTAACAAGAACACGCTCCTACGCCAATCGCACTGCACCACGAGAAGTTCTTAGAACGTGTAAACAGATTTCTGGGAGCTTCAGAGATGTTTCAGGGCACTGCTAGATGTTTGCATAGTTTCAAGCCACAAGCGAAACGGACGGCACTCGAGCACTAAAAACTACGATGCACGTATGAAACCACGATGCACGTTTGAAACCACGATGCACGTTTGAAACTACGATGCACGTTTGAAACCACGATGCACGTTTGAAACTACGATGCACGTTTGAAACCACGATGCACGTTTGAAACCAACCCAAGACCCTGCGACAAAAGAAGCTAGGATATTTTCGGAGCGGCTGAAGACAAGTTACGCCTGCAGTGGAGGCGCGTTCTGTTTGGGAGACACGCTGTATATCTGCGACACGACCCAAGTCTGCAACCAAACAGCTCATTGTGTAAGCAAACTATCTTCTTTACAGATCAAAGCCGTGACGTTCATAGCGCGAGAAAACGACCTGCAGCGCAGCAAAGGCCATTTTCTAGTGATTCTTCACGCAACAATTACTACCTGAAAAGAAATATTCATTTCTAAACATTTCACCCCAATGAAATTACGTATCTCAACCACCAACGAGGCTATCCTTGGGTGTTTTGGGAATAAACCTCTGTTCTCAGTAAATTAGTTATGATGTATCAAAAATACAAGTTACAAACTGTGTCATCGTTACTCACTTCGTTGAAGAAATTTTCAGCAAAACACGGTAATATAAATTCCTCGGAGAAAAAACTGGTCACCTGCTACTAATATGACGTAGAACCTTCACAAGCACGAATAATGGCAGCAATTCTGCGTGGTATTGAATTTAAAGTGTCTTACAGAACACCTGGTTGATTTTTGTACCACTCTTGCATCAACTGATCTCGTAGTGCGGCCACAGTGAATTCACCACAGTGCGTAGTGAATTAATAAAATTAAATCAAAAGATACGAGGAAAAATCTCCCAGAGTAAAATAGCGCCCACGAGTCAGAGGCGTACCGTTGGCTTACATGTAACAAAATACTGAACCTGACGTGTTTCGTAAAAAGTTTATTCCATGGTAAATAGAAATGTAAAAATTTTAAAAATAGTGCTGCATAACGTTTTTCTTTATCAGAACTCAATGTAGAGGCAACTTATACAAATAAACTTTCATATATTTGAGATAACGGTGCTACAAAATATGTAAGGGTACACGCTGCGTGCTATACAATCCATTTTCTTATGACCCATTCCGAGCTGCGTCAGGATCAAGAAACAAGATGATTTATGACGCCAAACAAACCCTACATGACGAACTAGACAGCCAACACAACAAGCGCGAATATGATCATGAATGAACTCATCTTCANGTGCGAGGCATGCACAAGTTTGTGCGAGGCATGCACAAGTTTGTGCTAGGCATGTACACCAGCACCAGAGTACGAGTACTGCCCCATGCACGCGCTCGTGAGTTACGGGAAGCGTCCCATATGTGTAGACAGAGACCAAATTTAGCCGCGTCGCAGCTGCGCAAGAAAATATTGTTCGCGAATCCAAGAAAAATAGGAAATGCAAGGGAAGCAATGAATCAGCGCTCAAATGTTGGCAGCAGGGGCAGCCCGAACGGAGCGTGGGGGCAAAAAGAAAGAAATAGAAAGCTCTTCAGATAACTTGGTGACGGGGGCGACGCTGAGGTTCAGGGAACGCTTCTACGCTGAACCTCATGCAAATGGACGCGGTGCTGCAGCCCATGTATTTTGTTTCTGTTGAAAAGTTCAAAAAACACTCACGCATTGGAAGAAATGCAAGCCTCATCCTAAAAAAATGTACCCTTATAAAATTGACATTCAGTAGGTACGCTTATTACCATTAAAGTATTCTACAGATATACGAGGGAAAAATTGCTGTTGATCTCATAAATACTCGCAATTTAGCAATTCAAGTTACATGCTGTCATTTGTTCGAAGTTCAACATGTAAAATATAGTAGTACTGCTTCTTTGAACTTTTAATTATAATATGGTGTCACACACCAAATCAATACTAAAAACTACCATCATAATAATAAACATTCCCTGAATTAACCTTTTTCAACAAATTATTCAATCAATAAC
>VOMN01054893.1:0-10014 GCA_014899125.1 Orchestia grillus
GCACCTGATTCCACACTCACATGACGATGTGGGATGGCTTAAGACTGTTGATAACTATTTTTACGGAGGTGACACTTCTACCCAGTGGGCCGGAGTACAGTACACTATCGATACAGTTGTCGATGAGCTGGCCAAAAACAGCACTTATAAGTTTTCGATTGTCGAGGTAGCCTTTCTGTACAGGTGGTGGAACCAGGCTACTGACGCCCAGAGAAAGCAGATGCGTGAACTGGCTGATAAGGGGCAGCTGGAATTCATCAATGGAGGCTGGTGTATGTCGGATGAGGCCACGCCATACTATGAAGACCTAATCGATCAGATGACAATTGGACACAGATGGCTTAAAGAGACATTAGGAGTAGTGCCCACAATTGCCTGGCAAGAAGACCTAATTGATCAGATGACGATTGGACACAGATGGCTTAAGGAGATATTTGGGGTGATTCCCACAATTGCCTGGCATATTGATCCTTTTGGACACCAAGCATCATCCGCCTCACTTTTTAGTAGAATGGGAATGAATGCCATATTTTTTGCTCGTATTGACAGCCAGGATAAGGAAAATCGTCTGAACAATTCCGCCATGGAAATGGTTTGGCACCCAAATCAGTATAACGGCGACAGCTCCAACTACATTTTCACACACGTTAACTACTATCACTACAACCCACCACCAGNTATTTTCACACATGTTAACTACTACCACTACAGCCCACCACCAGGATTCTGCTTTGACATTCTATGCCGCGACGAACCGATCAAAGACGATCCCACTCTTGAGGACTACAACATTGACCAGCGCTCCGACAAACTCGTATAGTACTTCAAGTCCATGTCTCTACACTTCCGTTCCAGTCATCTCATGCACACTATTGGTGAGGACTTCCACTTTGCTAACGCTAAAATGTGGTATAAGAACTTTGACAAACTTATCACTTATATCAATTCTCGTCCCGATAAATATGCAGGAATAAAACTCCTCTATTCCACTCCTGGGCAATATATTTCCGAGATCAACAAGCAGGGGAAGTCTTATCCAACAAAATTTGATGATTTCTTCCCATATTCAGATAATGATCATGGCTTCTGGGCTGGGTACTTTACTTCAAGAACAGGGGTTAAGGGTTTTGTCAGGGATTTCGGAAGATGGATCCAAGCTGTCAGAAGGCATATCGCAGAGCTGAAAATGAACGGCGCCTCTGAGTATATCAGCGCTAATGCCAAAGAGGTTTAGGAAAACCTTTGGAAGCTTGAGATGGCACAAGGTATTCTTCAGCATCATGATGCAGTATCAGGAACTGAAAAGCAGAAGGTGGCCAACGACTACATCAACACTGCTATCAGATCCATAAAGGACTTTTCTAAGATGTACAAACAGATACAGGCAGAGTAAATCAAAAAGTAAATTGGAGAAACGGTTTAAGCTGACAGCATTTATCATAACATTTTCTGGAATTAAACTGCAAAGGTTACCGGCTTGGAGTCCAAGCTGACATCAGGAAAGCGGGTCGTCATCTCCTTGTACAACCAGGGCGCTGAGGGAACATATCAGGTGAGAATCAACGTTCCTAAAAGTGCTTACAGCCTGATAGACGTGAAAAATGAGAATCTGAGCGGAGATGTGATATGCGGAAACACTTACCATCAGGAAAACAACTGCGAGCTGATTTTCAACATCCAAATGCAGCAAGGCTCGAACAACTATATCAAGCTAAAAGCCGATGCCAGTGGCAACGTTAAAGTCCGTGAGGTTTAAGAAATCAGAATTCTCGATAGGACCAAAGAGTTCAACATTACCGACAGTGTTCATCTAAAGATTACAAGGACTTCATTCCAGTTCGATCTTACTATGGATGGACATACTGAGCCTTTTACTATTGGATATAATTACTATGAATCATGGCAAGGCTAGGGCCAAAGGTCAGGTGCATATATTTTCCGCCCAGCCAGTGACACTCCTAAAGTTTTATCTTATATAAAGAAAATGTATTTCGCAGATGGAGTCGATACCCTTATGATTATCCTATAAACTGATCTAACATCGACCAAGTTATACTTCTCTAGAAGGGCTTAATATATTCAGAAGAATGGATTCTAAATTGAAACTTTCATTAATAGCATACCAATCGATGATGGGAGAGGAAAGGAAGTGACACTGAATTTCAAAACTAACTTCGCCAACGAAAAAACTTTCTACACTGACTCGAATGGGTTGGAAGAGCAGAAAAGAGTACTGAACTATAGACCTTCTTGGAAATTAAACGTTACTGAAAAGGTGGCAGGCAACTACTACCCTATCAACTCTCACATTAGAATGGAAGATAAGAGCAAAAACATGAACATCACTTTGCTGACTTAAAGGTCAGTGGGAGGATCAGTCATCAATGATGGGTAGTTCTAAGTTATGATTCATCGAAGAAAAACATGAACCTCACTTTGCTGACTTAAAGGTCAGTGGGAGGGTCAGTCATCAATGATGGATAGTTCTAGGTTATGATTCAACGAAGAACACTTAGGGACGATTCTCGAGGAGTTGGATAGCCTCTCAACTAGACAGAAGGGAATAGTACTAAGGGATTGACTCAGTCTGTTCGACACTATGTAGTCTTCGGCAACAACTATCGATAAGTTCAGAAGATCAATGATCAGAGGATTGTTGTTTCTATTGCATAGACTACTGCAGACACATTTAGCCAGCAAAGTCTGGCTAAGCCTCCAATTTCAGTGCCCGAAATGGTCAAACTGTTCCTCAGACCTTTTAGTGATGGGTCGTACCTTTTGAGACTCCACAACATGGATCAAGAAAAGCCAGTACATTTCGCTTTTATTTAATTTAGACAAATGTGGATATTCCAGAAACCTGGGCCTGTGAGGAGCTGACACTTTCTGCCAACCAGGCTCAGCAAGATTGGAAAAAAAATCAGTTGAAATGGACTTAGGACAACTCCGATGCATCAGATGAAGTGAAAGTCGTAGAAAAACTTTCGGAAGTCTTCAGCTCCCAAAAGAAGGCCATCAGCAAGTTTTTCATCGATTTGGGATAACTTGCACAGTAAACCAAAGGCTCAACCAATGTCACACTTCAGCCTTTCGATATAAAAACATTCAAGTTAACTAAAAAATGAGCGCTGATATTCTATGATTAAATTGACTAATAAATGCTGCAGCTATGTGTCTTTGTAATGCCATATGAAAGTTCGAAAAATTAAAAAAATGAATAAATTTAACAGTTTTTATCTTCCTAAGTCATTCACCAGGCTGATAGAGGTCTGACGATAGATTTTGTTGATTTTGTTCTAGAGCTTGATTTTGGCCTGGATAAAAAGTTGTGTGGTCTATTTCTCATAACTTTAGCCTTTTAAAACATAGAAAATATTTAGTTTTGGGTTTTAACATGACCTTTGTTTTTTTCTAAAAGTTTGCTGTACACTTTTAGCTTATTAGATCTTTTTTTAGAAAATTCATAAGAGTAATTTGACTTAATGGATAAAAACTTATCGACTATCCGAATATTTTATTTGTGAATATCTCTGAATTTGGTTGTAGCTGAGTATGCACTAATCAAACTTTTAACCTTCTAATTTTTTTATTTCTACCTTTTCAAGCTTTTGGATCTTGGTTTGACATGGATTTCTTTGAGTTTCATGGATAATTTTTGACTCATTCTGTCTTTTTCATATGTCTCTGTAATACATGAATTTTTCGAATGGTTAGAGAAATGCTTATAATGCCTCGGAGTAGAGTTATCTATTCCCCGCTTTGCTTTTAGGATTGAGGTATAATGCTTTATGGCGAATGCTTATGCTGCTTTTTGATTCATGATAAAAACCGACAACAGCTTATTTACTAAATAAATAAATTTATTTTCTATCAAACTGGCTGATTGATTACTTTTACCATCATTAAATTAAATGATTTGACTAATAAATAAACAATCTTTATAAGANTTTATAAGATGCACTGGCTTAGTGCACAAATGAGTAATATTGGTATTTTTTCATTTTGCTGCTTTTTAAACATTATATTTTTTTAATTTAGGATAGATGATAATATTACTTTATTTTGTTTGTTTACATTTAAAAGTTAATAACCTTAAGTAAGGCGTTTAGCTTAATTCAAATACCCTACCCCTTCAAGGATGAACGATGATCTGAAATATGCTTTAGTCAAAGGCACTAACTATATTCTATGAATGAAGGCATAAGATTTTTAAATTAATTCTATATCTTTTTTTGAATTTTATAACTACAATTAACATAATCAACATATAATTATCAGATAACTTAACTCTTCAAGAGAATCAACTTAAAAGATTCAATATGTAAAATCATTATTGATTCGATTAAAATCATAATGTTTTGTTTGAGTAAAGTTATATAGATACAAGCGAAACTAAATCTGAATTTCAGTTTCCACATCTGCACTGGCTAAGGTTCCTTCGCAGAAAGGATCATTAATACCAACTCACCCTTTCTTTCTCCTGTTTTTATAACTGATATTTGAAATTCCCTTGGTTTTGTCATGGCCAAAGTTTTTTCCTGGAATGGCCACTCTGATAAGAGCCTTAGACGCAGCTGAAAAGCGGCGAAGTTATAATGACGGTGAACTCTCCCTAAACTATAATCATTTGATACTATTCTAAGCTAATTGATTAATATTATATGAGTCGATAAAACATCCTATCTTCGCTACTTGAAATCAAGTACTACTCTGTGCGTAACTTTTCTCTTAGTTCAGATGACATCAATGAGCTGAGGCTGGTTATTTAGCGAAATTTTGGCTGCGAAATGACCCTCAGCAAGCCTACATTTTCAGATGTAACTCTTTAAACATTCTTAGATTTTCCTCGAATGCCCACACAAAATCAACAAACAGTGTCCCTTTTCACATTCGTTTCAGGTTGTCGATCAGTAAGCAGGCTCACCGATATACGATCTGATCAAAAGCTCTTAAAATCATTCAAATTTATGCCCCTTTTCAAGGAGTGACCATCTAATGAAGAGAAAAGTTAGCTTTCAAACTACTGATACAAAAACTAGTTTGATATCTCAAAATTGCGAGTTAAGAAATTTCCAAGTAATTTTTTTTTTAATTCAGGAATCCTTCTCTAATGTTTCTTTGAAATAAAATTTGTCAGTCCTCGACAAAGATACGAAGAATAGAACTTTCACAAAAGGTAAAGAAACTATTGATTTTAGAGAAATTCTGTCTTCTGAAAAAATAATTATAGCTCTAGTCGAAAGCAATGCTCTCAAAATCAACATAATATTACGAGAATAATCCTAATCTAGTTCAAAAGGTTCAGTTTCACTGTAAGTTTTAAGGCTCTTGCCCTTATTCAGCCTTTCTCATCGATACGAATGAAGTGAATTCATAGGGTAAAAGACTTTACAGTTTGAAAATATAAAATATCAAACATCTCCCATCATGTTTGATGGATGAAGAAGAGATCAGCTACAACCAAAACACGATGAAAATTGATAAATAAATTGGCCTTCTCACTCGAATGATCGAATAGGATTTCACTTAGATGAAACCAAAGGTATTTCGCTGTTTCCAATTTTAGGACATTTTGAAAAAACTTGCATAAGAGTTGGGTGAGGAAGATGAAGCCTTTATCTATGCAGGCTTGAACTCTAAACTCAAAAAGCGAGCCATTAAGAAGTATTTCGACAACAGTGTGGCCAAAATTCGAAGTAAGATTAGTACTCCCAGGACCAACTGTGCCTACTCTCCAAGATAACCTCCTCTCAGACTTAAACAACAGAGCCAAACATTGCATAAAGAAAGCCAACCAATCTTTAGATGCTACGGATCCATGTAGTGACAGAGAAAGCTCGATTCTAGACAGCTTTCACAATAATAATTTGATACTAATTTATCTATGCATTTTGCATGATACGCTTGTAAATATGTCATTTTTCGATTGATGAATGACGAATTTATATCATTTTAGGGTCATTTCAATTTGCCTTTTGAAAGTTGAGTTGTTAAGCTAAAATATTCTAATAGTTCTCAACTTCTCCTTTCAACTTAATGTAGGCCTCATTCAGACAGACTCGTCAATTTAAGATAAATATTGCTCTTGTTTCGATAATTTTTATGCTTTGCACACTTCAAGGCTAAGGAGTGTTGAACAAAATCAACTTCAGCCCAGTAAATTCTCCACCAAACCCATTTGACCTTATTTAGTCGATACACTTCACACAAAACAACTCAATTTTCTTTATGACAAAAGGAAACAAGCAATTTGGCTATATTGATCAACTTGAAGGGTAGCTGTACAATTTATTTGAACTGGATGAACATCAGAAAGTAATAAACAGTAATTCAAAGCTAAATCAACTTATTATCAGAAATTAGCTAAAAAGCTTAACATTTTTTGATGTTGAGAAGGGTGAACAAATTATAAATGAAAAGTCTTAAATTTTTGAAGAGGACTAATCCTTTACTTAGATTGTGTCTTATGTGGAAGCTGGACAAGATTTATATATTCTGACAGATAGAGATATCAGACACTGTTCAACCAAAATAGAAATAATCGAAAACCACAAGGATGAAATTAAGTAAAGTTAAGGATAGTCTTCTCAAAATAATTCTAAGGCGGATGATTTGAAAAAAAATCAGCCTTGTCTATACTCTTCAAATTTTTCATCGATTTATTAAAGACCCAGACTAGAAAAGTCTCTATTTTCAAGCCTGAGAGAGTCAATTTTAACAATACCATTTGATTTAATCGCATATCCAAATGATCAAAATCCATTCAGAGTTGTACTTGTATAACTAATTCTCAAAGAATCAGAACAGAAAATATGCTTAAGAGCTTTTCAAAATGGAAAATAACTCGCTGAAAATAGTCATTGCTTAGTAACTGCAAGCATTAATCTTGATGAAATTGAAGTATCATAAAAGTTTCTTTATTTGAAATTCGGTCAAGAGCTAAGGCGGAAAAATACAAACCTAACTCAGGAATAAATATAAGAATTCTCTTAAATCTCTAAATCTTATCAAAAAACTCAATAAGCTGTCTTAGAAGATATCAAAATCAATAAGGCTGGATAAAAAATATGGAAGAACAAAGGAACAGTTTAAAGGCCGACAACAATTGTATTTCAGGAAGATTTGAACCCCATATAACTGATAAGGAAAGATATTCAACAATTCGAAAATGGAAAAGCCATATTTTCTAATCACTAAACCTATGATCCCAATCAACAGTCTTACTTTGAGTATCGAGCTGTTCAGACTAACCAAGGGCCTTTAAAAGATAATGATGATCTAAGGGCGATTGTCAGTAAGAATGAAATTCTATTCTTTGATTATGATATAATCGAAGATACTTCAGACTTCTCTGAGTGTGAAGATAATTTGATGAACTAAAATTTTGAAGAAAAATAGACTCATATTCAAAAGGAATCCAAATTGAGTTTTTTGTCTCAAAGAAAGAAGCAATAAACAGGATTTTCCATTTAAAAATTAGAAAGGTTCGCAGCCAAAATAATAAAGTAAGCTGATTCCATGGACCAGGAACCTATTTCTATGTATTCCAATATTATAAAAAGCAAAAGCTGTGAAAGCAAGCAATATTTAGTTCTTGTGCAATACAATGACTTTGAAATTGTGATGTATGATCTTATTACTGCAAAGTATAAGGATGTATGGAAATCAACTGCATAAATAAATTAAGAGAAATCAGAAGATAATTTTGCCGGATCAAATGCTTAAAAGAAGCTTAAATCAGCCTAGAAAAATACTAAAAAGGTTTTTAAAGTTAAGGGCACAAAACTGTGGGAGATTGATTCGTTGTCAAAGCTTGTCGAGCAAAGTTAGTATGAGTAGGTACAAAATGAAGATTCCGAGCATGAAACTAACTAAAGTTAGCAGCCATCATTGAAGAACTAAAAAATTCAGGCTCTTGAGCACAAAGAAGCCTCTAATATCAAGATGAATGATGATTAGAAAAAATAGAGTGGTGATGTGGCTTAATAAACGAAACAAGAGTCAATAGAAGCAAAAAATAATTTCTCTGCAAAACCTAAAAACTCGAGTCTTCATGATGATTTATGAAATAAAATTTATTTTAAATTTTACAAAATAAACTAATTAGCCTATTTATTTTTTGTTTGTTAATTTGAGTTTAACTATAAAAAAATATTTACTTATTTTATTCTTTATTTTAATTCAATATTAATAAATATGGGGTTTAAAAACTTTTCTTTCGAAAGGGTAAAAGCTTTTCGCTTAGCCCATATTTTTGCCTGAAAAATTGCCACACTGAATGAAAAGAGTTTTGTATTTCCCAAACTAACATAAAAATGTATTTTTCTTAAATTTTATTTTGCAAAACTTAATAAAAAAGTTATTTTCTACAAAAGTCATTTTCAATCAGAATATCGTGTCCTTGGATTTAAAGTGAAACTTGGAAACCCTACTTTTGCTAAAAAGTATGGATTCAAACATATGAAAGCTGTGTAAAAATATCTTTTGGTTTTGGCTATTTTTAGTTTTGAAACTCAAGGAAAAATACTTTTCAAGCTTTAAGATACTTTATGTGGAGAAAAGGACAGAAATTAAAAAAATTATGAAATTTGACAATTAGAGCGCCTTTTTACAAATAAATATATTTTAGAAGCAATATATAATAATCTGAAACAAAACCGAGGTAAACCCCTTATATCATAAATGTTATTTAATTAATCTGAAACAGTATTTTTTCAACCTGATATATTTTTGCTGCAGGTCTCTCCTCCGACAATTGCATTTTCCTTTTCTTAGCTTTGCCAGAGACTTAATCGAAGAATTTCCCTTTAAATTAGAAAGAATTTAGAAAGTCTCCTTCTTGAATTGGCTTTTTGAGTCATTTTCCTTGCGAGAATCTTCTATCTATGTTGTACAATATATAGAACCAAAAGAAGGCAAAATTTATGTGGTGGGAAGCCTCTCGATTTAATAATTATTTAAATTTTTTAGTTGACTCAGTGCTCTTCTGACTTCAATTAGGCCTCATGCAAATCGCCAGCTTAATATAATCATCAGAAAGTCTTCCAACATCATCAAAATTGTTGGGTTAAATTAAGGATGAGCAGTTCTATTCAACTCTATCAACGATCACTCTCCAGCTGGCTCGAGAGTCAGGAGCCTCCATGGAAGTGATAGATAGTCTTGCTGAGTGCTTAAGAAAGGCCAAAAATATTCCTGAATAAATTCTGCTACCTTCAAGGAAATAAATATTGAATCATGATTCAAAATAAAATACTCAAGTAGCATCTCAATATGACAGTTTTGAAAAAAGCATCGGCTAAGAATAACAAGTCATTTTTTTGAGAAAAATGCAAAGGCAGCTACTCGAATCTCGAGAAAAATAAAGGCATACAAGTGCATTAAAAATTTATGCAACTAAAAAGCATGCAGAGCTCTTGCCATTACAAAATGTTGAAATACCTACAAAGAAGGATCGTTTTAAAAAGTTATTGAGTCGAAAAAATCAATCAACTTTGAGAACGACCGACAAATACTTCAAAATGGGACCTCTTGATGTGTTGAAAAACGTATTTGAAAGGGAAAATCAATGCTATCAGCTTATGAGAAGCTTCACTATGCTGAAAACTGTTTTCGGCCACTCTATTGACTTTGAAAGAGAAAGTAGCTGTCCTTTGTATAATGTCATGTTTGACCAATCAGAAAAACTTATTATTTCAGGAGGATAAGAAGGATCAATTAAAATCTGGAGTAAAGAGACTGGATTGCTATTTGCAACACTGAAAGGTAATTTCATTTTTTATTCTAGGTCACACTGAATACATCAACAAATTGGAGGTTACTAAATGTAATCGATATTTATGCTCCTCAGCAGGAGATGGAGTCAGATTTTTTCACTTAAGTGAAATGAAGACACTCGGTGGCTGGAAGAGTGAATCAATCATAGATATCTCAGCTATATATGACAAGGACAGTAACACTAATAAATTCATGTTCGGAGATAAGAAGAACCTGTATGTACTGGAAGAGGCCAAG
>VOMN01054894.1:0-10542 GCA_014899125.1 Orchestia grillus
CCAAATATTAACATTCAATATGGATCCTGGGCGTCCCTTATTTTAATAAAGAAGCAAATGTGTGTGCTATATATCGCGGAAGCAATATACAATAATAGTATTACCCAGTGTCGGACTAAAAATTATGCTGAATACGATCACTTGGTCTCGGAACAACCGACGATAGAGGTAAGCTCAACGACACATGAACCGAATAACTGAAAGCATTATAAATTAAACCAAATCGGGCAGGAAATTTTTGACATAAGCCCGTATGTCTATCCGACTTTGAAAAACAGTGAACTGAGAGCACTGGTGATAATTCAGTCCAATGAAGCACGCGTTTTTCGAGCGCAGTCAAAATGACATCATATGAAAGCAATATCTAGCATGTTATAGCAAAGAAATAAATTATGAGCGAGCTTCACACTTGGTAGCTGCTTCGTGATATAGACTCGTCAAGAAAAAACTACCATCAGAGCCAATGTGTTGACAGTGCTGCACCGAAAACCTCTTACCAATCATCGCAAACATGAAAAATACTTCATCTGCGGGGAGTCCATCAGTTCTGGGTCCCACTAGGTACACACGACGCGCCTGCAATCAAGAAAGTAGATTATGAAAGGATTCTCCATTGTTGCCCCTTCACGTCGTTCTCAATAATGGAATTACTTCCCTCAAAAGAAAGAAATACGGAAGACATGCGTAGTATAGCTCACACGACCAACATCGAGAGTTCAGTTAGTATTAAGGCATGTTAGAAATGGAAGAGTCAAAGAAGACATCGGTACCACTAACATTTTATCTACAACAAATCTATATAGTTTACTTAGAGCATTGAATTCCAAACAGCATTTGACCACGTACGTGTTATCCCTGACGCGCTGAAATGAAGAAAAATAATATGCTACGCAAATAAAATACTCTACTTCAAATTTTGTAAAATTGTAACTTGTAATCTGAGTTTGTCAGCCTATTGAAGCATTTTTGCCTCTCCCATTCGTCCATATTATTTGCGAATGTGCACAGAATGTATACCTTACTATTGACGACGCACGTCAACTGTTGTGGTTTGAATGTTATCTATCAGCTCATAGTGGAAAACTACCGTTTTTCCATCGTATCGCACCTTAAGACACAACAGAAGTTTCATTGGGCGCAAACATTGCTGGGACCGTGGGATGGGCTTTTCTAGCGATAGGTCTAGTTATTGCATTTTAAGCCTAACCTCAATATATGAGATTTAATTTTTGATGGAAATAATATATTCAGTTTTTTGATTGAGCAATTTATTCAAAAGTAGCCCAGGGAAATGTTCGTAAACAAACAGGTGCTGGAATCAAAAGCACAGGCACCGGAGTGATTAACGTGAGAAGAGAGCGAGAGTTGCGCGAACCTCTTCGTACGGGTGTTTTGTCACTGACTGTTTGGCGAAGGGACCGCTAGCGATTCGTCACGCACACCACCGAGAAAATGAAGATTACGGAGACATCTCGTATGCAACATAATTCGTAAGGAACACTCAATAATATTAGTCTACTATGCTAGTAGATGACAATAATTACTACACTTTTCATCTCCTCTATGATTCACTTTCCTTCTCCATTAAGATTCACTTCTCATCCTTGTCATCATCTCTAGAAAATGTGGTTGAAGTTAACGAGAAAGCAATGAGACGCAACGATCCCCTCATTGTTTGAGATAGTTTTCTGATGATTCATGCCGTACCCATTTTGCAGCCTTCGGGGTCTTACCAAGCCCTTTTCAAATCCCAGCAGACAGTGATATGGCTGATAATGAATTCTCTGCTCCGTTCCTTAGTGTTTACAGTTTTTTTCATAACTACAGCTTGTAATTATTTAAAAACAGAATTTTGACGCGTTCATCTATTGCTTTATCCTTCGTAACTTACACTGAAGTCAATCGAAACGGGATTGACTCATCATCTTCTGCTCATGGTTTCAATTGACACGGCATTTTTAATTGCTTCTAAGTGATCTTACCGGCGAACTTGGAGTATTCTCATACGTAAACCTATAGTGCAAAACATGTCGTATATGCTTCCTACTTGGACCGTATAAGTTGAACCTACAGCAAAAATTTTTAAGCAAAATTTCGTGCTCCTATCTAAGGTGACAACTGCCGGGTGTATGAGGCTTGAATTGACATTTTTCAGCACGGCTGTCACCAGGATACGTCAGACATTTAGATTGGTCAGCTAAGTCCCCAACTACAAGCCCAATAAAAAATTCGTGGAACCACCCTGAACGACAAGTTTATCATCGAGAAGATCGTTCTAATACTGTAGCCGCACTACGAGATCAGTTGATGCAAGATTGATTTAAAGTCTACCAGGTGTACATTAGGAGACTTGTGGACTCGATGCCGTGCAGAATTGCCGTCATTATACGCACATGTGGATGCCCGACACCATCTTAGTGGTAACCGACTAATTTTTTGTCCAGAGTACTCATAATACTAGTAAATAATATAATATCTGTACAATCCATAAGTAAAATTTCAGCGGAATAATTGACATTTTCTATCGTTGTGCAATAAAAGAAGTTATTATACAATAACACTAAATGGTCAGGAACAAAAATTAAGCTACATAGTGTAATAAATGCAGACTTATGCTATCATCAGCTACAACGAGTTTATAAAACGTGAAACAACTCTCAACAATCGTCATCAATATAGGAAGGCTTTGCTTTTTCATGATAACACGATATCCCACTGTTGAAAAATTACCATAAAATCAGTGAACACAGGCTGATCTACTCCGTGTGTTATTTTATGCAATCATACGTTATGTGAAGGCGCGTAACGTAAAAATGTTCTTGTAAACGGATATACAATTTTCTGGACTGCTCATGAGCTCAAAACAGGGTGCATAACCATAAAAGAAGCAATGAGCTATCTGCCAAATGTCATCATGATATTAATACTTTACTATGTAGAGAAGCATGAATAACTAAATACCACCAAAACAATATTTACTTTTCACACAAAAAAATCTATCACCTACAATAGATTATTCTAGCCAATTACTATCAATCTGGTGCAGGTCCCTAAAAATCTGATTAGAACAGACACGTTTAACGTACTTATGCTAGGAGAAGTTTTAGGACCCTTAGGCAGCGTCTACACTATCAAACTCTTCGTCAACACGACCACACCAAAACGCTAACAAAATCACAAACGTTTCTGAATGGTGTCCAGACAGTGCTTTCGGGCTCATGAAATTGTGCGAGTACACAGTGAAAAACGACGCTGCTTCTTGAATACGTGTAGAGAGTTGCTGTGTACAAGTGTTTCAATTTTATTTCTTGGCAGTTATTAATCATGTAGGTGTATTTTTAAAGGTAATGGCTTTTTACTCGTGTTTGAAAAACCTGAAGCAGTCGAACTCTTAATGTCATGCCGACATTTTGCCAGCCACGATTTATGTTAAATTACCTAATTCTTAACTTAAACAGGCTCTTATGACAATATTATTCTATTATCAAATGAATAAATTACCAAAATAATCTTCCCAGAATATCAAACATTCATTAGCACAATAAATACTTAAACAAGCGACTGTTCGCTGTTTCTACGAGAGTTTGTGTCCAGAGTGTTCCGGCATTTTGAAAAAAACACCCCTAAATCTACCAGCGCACAAGGTGTGTTCTTGTTCGCAGAGAGTTGAAAAACACGAAACTCGCTTCAGAGATTGATAGTTTGGACGGGCCTTAACTTGTTGAGCAGAGAACGCTGGCAGGAAGCATCATCCAAGGTATGTACCTATTAAGAAAACATAATACGAATTTGAAGAAGCTTGCTGGCACTAAAATTTACCCCAAATTAGGTTGCGTAATAGAGTACAGGGTCAGCAGGAAATTTTTCACCCATCGCAGATTCGATTCAGCCAGACCGATTTCATGGATCTCAAGGGGCAGAGACAAATAACGATTATCTAATTTAATAATTTTCTCAAACGCCAACACACCTGATCGATATTACAAGTATTAGTTCCATACAATTACGTAGGATGGTATTGAATTCTCACACGCAGTGTAAATAAAATAATTAAATAGTCCAAGGGAATAAATTTAGATTTCTTGACGACGCGTATACAATTTTACAAGAACAAACTTTTAGTTAACAAAACACAATAGAAATCATTCAGTGGAACGTACGTATTTAAAACAACAATTCAAAGTACGGTGCACTCATTTATTTCAAGCGGGTCGTGCAGTAACGTACCCTCATCAACTCGCTGCAAGAGAGGTCAAAACTACAAGCTGTACACACGGTGGGGAAAATCTAATATTCGTTCACTTAAATTATTTCAATTCCCTATACTCTCTACGACTCAAAAAAGTTGTTACTCAATAATTGTGCATAAGTGCATAGTAAAAATACGTTTCGAAAACAAAGCTCTTTGATATATTTAAGGTAATGTACAGCTGTTTCACAACATTTCGCGGTGAAAGGGTTCACACAGTTTAGAAGGTATTGAATAATTTTCATACAATGCCTTCTAGCATAACCATTATTTACTTCAACAACAATTTAAATGTCTTGTAGTTCTCGATTAATGATTTGCGAATTCTATATGGTTTCTAGGACTATTTCTTCAAATTTGAATTAAATCTCTCGGAAATAAATTACATGTCAGCTAATTTTAAATGAAGTTCTTCTATATGCATCTCAAGTTTTTAAAGATAAACAAAGTTTCTCAAAGCAAAACCCAAGTTCGTCACAGCGTGAATCAGGCTCACTAAAACGAATCAAATTTCTCAAAGCTCAAAATACATTACATTTCACTTAAAATAAGCATTTTACCATAAGCACAATATGTACGTATGTTTGATGAGAGTCTCATTTGTAAGTCAAGAAACTGAATGATGATTCATTATAAACGTGAGCATTAAAAATAATCGAACAATTTAGTCATTACAAGTACATTTTGCTCTTTCTAGATATGGTTAAAAAATATATTATACCAACTAGTTATACTAAAATCATGGAGATGATATTGCATTGCCAATATTCTGCTTATAGCTGCTCATTATCTTACAGTATACAAATACAAAAGCCTCAAAGTTTCGTCGTAAAAACTAATCCTAATTTAAAATTAGGAATTAGAATTCAATGTCGTGTACCAGTATACATGCGATCGTAATGATTGTGATTCTCTCTAATATACTGGATAGACGGAGCAAAAATTAGAAGAAAGGTTCAGACAACATCAATTCTTAATAAAGTACCAAACAAACAGCATAATAAAGTTCGATTTGAGCCCCAGGACTTCCTGATAAACACGGAAGTTACTTAATTCATCCTGAGTGAATTAAAGGAATTCTCTTCTACTTTATAACCCCTGATGAACATCAAGAATCGTCATCTACATAACTCATTCTTAGGGAATTTGAAGAATCATCATTTTATTTCATACTCTGAGTAGTCAAAGAATCGGCATCTTTCGCATTTATCCATAGTGAATTTCAATGATAGAACAAACGCAATATGCCATTTCTTCTTTTATTTTCTTCAAAGTGAATTATAAATTCGAAGGAGTAAAATATAAATCTTTGCAAGCGATTTAAAAGCTCCTTGATGGAAAAATAATATGTTTTAATGATTGATAATAATCGACATAAAATGTTAGCATCACGATCGTTGTTTTTAAAAAATAATTTTCTTATACATATGGAAGCATACATATTCGAGTTGAATTTGGAGGTGCGAAATATGCATTTTATACTTTGAGGTACTTGATTTTCAATGTGATGAACTTGTTTTCCAATTTAAGAAATAGGTGTTCATAATTAATCCTCAGATGTAATTCGAGGAATGCGATTTTCATAACCAGGGACTTTAATTTCAAATGATGGACATAGACCTGGAAATTTTAAATTAACGATAAAGAATCACAATATTGTCTTATTACACTTGTTATATACAACCGACAGTCCGCCTACTAAACTTCAAGAATCCGCATAGCCGTAAGTAAATCTAGTAGCAATCACGAACCCTAGATCCACTTCAGTTCCTCTGTGTAAAGCTTGGGAGTCCTACACATCACTTAACAATAGATTCTCCCTAAAGTAAAGAAGGCATTAAAATTACCTGAAAGCAGTAAAAACGTATTGTGCACGACATCATACATTCTTTAAAATTATGCATGCAGTTTTTTTGCAATATTCACCCGATCAATGATGGCGTAATGATATAACTCAGAGAATAAAGTTAATTCTGACAGTTAACAATGAGTGAAATAAATGTACGACATAAGTTTTCCTATACCATTTATGCAGATCCTCAAAATCTTTTTAAATTGCAGAAAACACAGGAAATATGGTGTAACGGGGTAACGAACATATCTTGTAACATTTTTGCTGTTAGCTAAGTAAAAATCTTACACCCTTTTTGTATATCAATGACTAAAGTTAAGATCTTTCTGCAAGGTAAACCAGCTATTCACATTGCGAAAACGATGAAGGAATGGTTGCTGTCCAAAACATCAGTGCTCGGGATTAAATCAAACTGAAAACCTATCTTGTGTCCCGTCCAAGGGGAAGGAAACCCTTGGCTGTCTCCCTTGCACGCTTTATTGACGTACGTGCTGAAAAATAAGGCAGATTTCAGCGCCATATATAAGGTGGAATTGCAAGCTAAACAAGTTAATGTAAAAAAGGCCTTCCACATCAAGTCTCCGCAGGGAGGTGTGCGTACAGGCAATAACGTGTCCGTGCTTGTCTAGTTTTTCTTAGCATAGAACACAACTCTCAGGATGAATGATTATCTAAAATAAGATCCCTGGTTGGGTAAATACAACGCCAACGGAAACGAGGCAAGTTATGCCACAAGGGAGCCTGCATACAACAATGCTCCCACTGAAACATCGTGCATGATGCGAGACATGAAGAACATGGGAACTTTTTGATAAAATTACTGGCGACGCGAAAGGAATTAAATCACAGCTGTGGCAATATTGACATAATGTACACAACTTCAAAAACATAAAAAATTCTCAGGCTTCATCATTTCCGTGTTACAATATAACACAGAAAGTATTCATAGGTCTCAGGCATGAGTTTTAAAACGAGTAAAATATTCCTATCGCAAGGGAGCAAAAGTTTGGATTAATAGAGTTTCTTCACTGGTACTCTGGAAGGTTTTTAAGAGTAATTACGAGGGGAACGATCTCAACAGTTTATTTGGTGAGCAAGTGTTTGAAGAACAATAAGAAGCTTTATTGGGGAGAACAGACGTACTGGCACTACTTGCTTTCGTAACGTCGAGCACACGACTGAACTCAAGCTCAGAAGGAGCCACAGTGCAGAGCACCAGATTCCTACCTCCGCAGACTAGACTGCAGAGAACTACATCCACCATCATTTTTTGTTTCAATTCATCATGTAATCAATATAAAACTAAACACCAATGATTACTACACGCTATCGATGGTCAACTAAGGCTAATACTCCGTTTTTCTCTTCAAGGCAATACATACTAGAAAACGTCAAGTTCAAAGAAAACATTCAAGGTGTACTTTAATATTCAACACTATAATATTCAACAATTCCCAACTTTGGGTGCCCATGGATATTAGGCAAGATAAAAGGTGACAATCAGCTTAGTGAGGTTCACTGAGTTTGTGAATGGCAAAGGGCTAAGGTATTTAGTCTGTCAATAAATACTTACAAATTTTGTTGGAACCTGGCACTCTACCGTCTGGTCTCTTGAATACTTTACGAACTTAAACCTACTCTGTAATTAGAGAGAGAATAGGTTACTAGTATTAAGTTGACTGAAAGTTACTACAATGATGGATATACTGAATGACAACGTAATTAAAATAGTGCAAAATCAAGCCACCATCAAGTATCTAACATCGTCTCAGGCTGCATATGAATCGTCACAAACCGGCGACTTGCCTAGCGATTGATTACTAAAACACCGGTATTCAAATTTTAAATATTTACTAGTTGCTAATTTGAAATGAGCACCTAAAAATGTAATTTGAAGTCACAATGAAATTTAACAAGTTTTTAAAAATCCAGCACATCAAAATACACTTAGAATAAGCTCAAAATTACACGAGCTCGTGAGCACACACTGTCGTCTTGCAACCACAATTCCCGCTCGGCTTAGTGTTGCCAATACGCGGGATCATACGTCAGGGGAAAGAGAAAACCCGCTATCTCGAGAACGTGACGTTCCCCCCCGTGCTCCGTGCGGTCATCACTTTCGCCGAGAGATACCACCTTGTGGACGGGGCGCTCGTATGACGTTTGAGCTCTATTCTGAGATACTGTAGAGACCACCACAGACCGAACGATTTGATTCACGCTGTGTTTCACCTTTTCCACCATCGCCATAGACCAGTGGTTTATGGGACCATTTACGACAACGATGACGATATCTCCCGGTTCAAAGTTACTCTTCGGGCGTTTCCATTTGTTTCTTGCCGGAAGCAGGTGATAGTAGGAGTTTTTCTATCTACTCCAAAACACGTCTGCAAAGTACTGTACACGGTGCCATCGCCGTTTACCGTAAGCCAGAGGTCAGCCGCTGACGTTTCACGCAGTGGGGGCTGGTCATTGACTTCCTTGAGGGTCAGAAACCTTTTGAGAGTGAGAGGCTCGGGGTCGTTCGGGCTGCTCGAGTTGGCCCACAGAAGAGTGTTGTTTACTATACATAGCTGCAGCCTCTTGGAAAAAGGTGTACAGTTCGTCTCTGCGGGGAGTCCGCTTCCCACATTGAGATAAAAAGCTAGAGTTTTCTTAAGAGTGGCTACCTTGCGCTCTTACACGCCACCGAAGGGGGGGGGGACGTATGGTGGGTTGAAAATCCGCTGCATCGTCTGCCATCTCGAGGGATTTGGAGACGAGTTCGAAATCGAGGTCGTGATTGTGACTGAGAACGAAGTTCGTTCCGCAGTCGCTTCTGAAGATCTTGCAATCCCCTCTGAACAACAGAAATCTGCGTAGGGCGTTCCTGAAGATAGGAGTATCAAGGGAAGGGAGCGGTTTCACATGAATGGCTCGCGAACTGAGGCACCCTAGGAGCAGTACCCACACCTTAGAGTTCAGAGGAATTTGTTCCTATCGCTTCAGCTTGGAAATGATATCACGGAAGCTGAAGCACGGATATCACTCTGAGCTTCGATGATGGCAAATCTTTCGCTTGGAGAGCTGTATAGTGTCAGTGATCGGGGAGTCAGAGAAAAGCCCTTCTTTTATTCCGTCAGGTCTTTCCATCGGAAGAAACAGTTTGTAACAAGCCTAGGGTTTTTTCAAATCTTGGTGAAGTCTCCTCTCTTGTAAAGAGGTGAATCGAGGGTGAGGATTGAAGAGTGGGCTGTTGTGGCTAGGACCATGAAATCTTCTACGCCTGACCTTTCCTCCGGCAGGAGGTTCAGATCGGGTGCCTTGGGACTGGGAGAAGAACCAGTGTGGCCTTGGTAAAGATCTGGCCGGTGCTTTCCGTATAAGAACTCTGGTCTTCTGAACCGACAGGCTGATTTAGGATGGCTTGCGTTTGTGGGGCTGGAGGCCATTTCGGCTGGGTTCTCAGTGGTGGGTACGTAGTGCCAGTGTTCCTCGGGGCAAGCCTTGGTGATCCCTTCACTCCTCCTAGAGACGTACTTAGTGAGCCTTTTTGGTTTCGTTGTTGATGTACCCCAGGATGACTTGGCTGTCGGTGTACATGAACATTTGCTCCGTTTTCCTTTCCATTTCTGAGTAGATCTGTTGTGATGCTCTAACACAGTTGACTGCCGCACACAGCTTAAGGTGGGACATAGTAGTGGCAGCCTTAAGCGCAACCTTGCTGTCTGCACTTAAAAAGCGCCATTCCATCAGTATCAAAAGACCGGAGGAGAGAAACGTAGCCTATCGCCCTTTCTGAGGCATCAGCGAAGGTGTGCAACGTTTGAGGCTGTAATATAACAAAGTCTCGTGGAATGAGACACCTTTGCAGAGATAGGTCAGAAATATCTTGCTAAGACCCTTTCCATGAGCTTCAGGACAGCAGGCATTTAGAAGGAAGAGGTGCGTCCCAGCCCAAATTTGCCAAATGGTTGGGTTCTCTTGAACCAGAAGGGATTATTTCACGCATGAATAGACGGCTACACAGAACGACTGGGCTGGGGAGTCCGATTGGATCGAATATGGAGTTGACGGCGGCGAGGAAACCACAATGCCCGCTCGGCCAACTGTGGCCAATACGCGGTATCATACGTCAGGGTAAGGTGAAAACCCGTTATCTCGAGGACGTGACATGGCTCCAACCAAGTTTCTTCTCAACTAAGAACCTGCTTCTAAGTTTCTTCTTGACTCATTAGAATACTAAAACTCATGCCTGAGACCCTTGAACGCTTTTTGTGTGATATTGAAACACGTAAATGCTGGAGCCTAAGAAGATTCCATGTCTTTTGAGGTTGTGAAACATTATGCCAGTATTACCACAGTTGTGATTCAATGCCCTTCGCGTTGCCAGTCATTTTATTAATAAGTTCCCATGTTTTTCATGCCTTGCCTCATGGTTCCGATATGTTGTAGTATTGAC
>VOMN01054896.1:0-16543 GCA_014899125.1 Orchestia grillus
AAAGCGGCGGCACCCCAGTGTGGCCAGGGCATAAAGGCCCAAATATTTTTAAGATCCTCAAGATATTCAATATATTCAAGATTGCCACAATTGCCGCAAGTTCTCTGCTGCTGAGGAACTGAGGAATGAAAACATGCTACAGTGATCGTCTCATCTCGCAAAGTGAGACGGTCTTCTTGAAAAAGGCCTCAAGTTAAGGAAAGTTGTCAAAAAGCCTCTTTTGTCTGAGAAAAATATTCGAGATAAACTGCATTTTTGTAGAAAATGTATAAAATTGTCTGCTGAAGACTGGAATTTTTCTGATGAAACTCCCTTTTACACATTTAGGTGATCTAGAAAATGTCTTGCTCTAAGTAGAGAAGAGGACATTTGCATTGACAATTTTGCCAAACAAAACACCTCAATACTCTCAAAATGGTACCCGTATGTTCTGCAGGAGCATCTTATTTTACTCGCTGTAAAACTTTGTAAGTAGTATCTTTCGATGTCAATTGCTCCCTTGATATCTCTTTGCATGTTAAGCCCTCTCTTGGGAGAGTAACAATCACAGAACTTTGAACTTTTCTCGGAGTCGTATTTGAAATGTAAAGTTAAAAAATTATTTAAACTTTCAATTATTTTGGCCGTGACTGCACATCTCATGTTGCTCTGCTCTTGGTGCGCTGCTCCTACCCGTCTTCGGGGCTCTTTTTGCAAAAATATCGAACCACAGATGTGCTAAATTACAGCGATATAAAGGAATTGACTGAGTAAAAGAAGTAGGCAAAGATGCCTGGTGCAAAACATGAAGGGCCACTTTTAGTAGCTACCAATTAAGTCAATAGCATCCAATGTTATTAAAAAACTATTCTGCCTCTGAGAACTACTGCACATCACAGATTCAAGAAAAACAAAAGCATTGCAAGCGAGATCAAAGAGAATTCGATGCGTTTAAGTTCTGCTTCGGAAATTTAATCAAGGAAAGCAAGGCTCCGTAAGCAAAACTAACGTTCTGTGCGCATCCCTGGAGAGTCATACGATAAGATCGTGCGTTCACGAAAATTGCATTGCTGATGCCTGCAATGGATTGTTTTGCTCCATGTTTGTCTCGAGGCACCTTAGGGCATTCGCCAACTTCAGGGGAAAATAGATTAAACTGAATACAAGCGTACGAGTTCTATTTCCAACAAATGAGTGAAATATATCTTTTAATAGCTGGATAATATTTGAATGAATTGGATTGTGGGTCTAACCAATATTCAAACGTTCAACAGGTTAAATATTTCTCGGGTTGAGGGGCGCTGCAAGAATTCCAGACTAACATTACCGTATTGGTTACAATGACACAGGTTGAGTAAGCCTCATCGACAAATCGATAAAAAGTGTAAGAGAAACCCTCGGATGGGCAAAATAGTATATAATTACAAATGCCTGCTAATACAAAGACAGACTCGGTAATTATACGTTTAAGAGGTGAAGTTTTCTCACTCGTTTTAAGAAAACCACTAATTTACTCAACCACGTTAGGGTCTTCCACAACGATGTTTTTAAAGTTATACTTGTTTCTACTTCCGATATCCTATTTCTAAAAACAATTTGTTTATGGTAATATTTCAGAAGCGTAAAACCCTAAGACCCTAATTTAAACTACAGCATTATATCAGGAAAAATTGAAAGACCATCGCTAGTGTCCGTAGCCTGTATTATTTCGGTTAAGACACCAAGAGTAGTCCGCTGACATGCTGATGTCCAGCGCCTGTGGTATCTTTCCTGCGTAACTTTGATGCTCTGGTAGAAACTCTTTGTTTCCTCCTCCCTCGGTTCACCGAAATACTCTGAAAAGCGATTCAAGAGAGAGTGAAAACAGCGCATTTTTATGGACACGCGCCCAACAAAAGCTCCTCGACGACTTGTTCGCTCTGTTGTGTAGCGGTAGCCGAGGAAATCAGAGACATCGGACGAAATTTTTCCAGACTTCTTTTCACTTTTGTTCTTACATTTACCAAACTTTCATCCTTCATTAATTCACTTATTACTGGGCCATCAAACGCCTCGCTTTCCTTTTATCAACACTTGTTTTTAAGAATTCTTTTTTTTATGAAGCTAGGATTTTACTGCCTTTGTCCGCTGCCCTGTTAAAATTTTAGGTAAGTTCGAATTCAATGAGCAAAGGAGGGAGAAGAATATTCTGTGAACACACCAGTAAACTTTTAATGACATACTGAGTGCGTGGTTCATGATCACTTCCTGTAAGCCAGTCTTGTAGGTTTGGCTGCCTGGCTTCCCTGAATGCGAGGAAACAGAGATCTTTGATACGGTCACTTCGTAGGTTTAGCATAGTGGACACAACGTGCAACAAGAGAAGTGAAGGGAAAGTGTAATTTTCCTCGTGAGAGGTGAAGTGTCTAGTACAAATATTATGCCTGGCATTGGCAAGAAAACCTCTTGGGGCCCCTTAGATGTGCAAGGGCGGTAGGTTTTATTTGGATCCACTAATTTTAGGCGGAAGTATGTTTGATATAACTTTCTCGAATTAGTGGTGGTGGACTAACAGCGCTTATCATTGTTACAAAACTGTACATAAAAAATAATGAATTTCAGTTATTTCCATATTTATAGTTCATATTATCGTAAAATACTGTAAAAATATAATACAACTAATCATTTTGCAGTAACATTTCTCGCACAATATATTTGTGCTTAAGCAACACCTTAGAGTTGATACATTTGACGTTGAAGTTTATTTAGTGGCCCCGAAATGCATGTGTTAAGTATCGCGTGCCTTCATTTTCGATAACTCCGTTGCTCAAAATTCTGAACTAATTGAAAAAATTTGATTTATTTCTGAAATGACCACAAAGAATACCTTCAGAAAAGCTTACTACACGCAGCGGACTACACAGTTACTACAAATCCAATATTCACGCAGGTTGAGCACTTCGTTTTAAAACTCTACGGTGAACGCACCTAACATTCAACTAAGATTTTGCCAAAGAAAATTGAAACGCTGAGTATTGCTCGATAAACTGACGTAAAGTTTATAAAATATTTGAAGTATCCATTTAGCGGAATAAGAATTGGTAATACATCGTCACAAGTTGCCTTTGTTTGATCTTTTACCATCAATTACTTTTAAGTAGTAATTTGCTACTTTCGGCCAATTTTTTGTGTGTCACTTAGTAAGCTACCCGCTCACGATTTAACTGCAGTAAAGCTCAGAATAAAACTACTCTGTGTAAAGTAAACCTACAGTTTTTAAATGGACTATTGAGTTATACCTGAGTTTTCCCTTCATTGATAGTGTAGCCACCGCATATCGGTGAAATATCACACGAAATGAAAGGAAATTAGTTAATGCACTATAGCTTTATGATTCGAAAGTTACGGTGGATATCAATTTGAGAATAGAGAGGGGTTGTTGGATATTAGCAAGGAGTAATCGCTTCAGATCATAGGCCCAGCCGTAAAAAGTTGAAACGACGATGTTGAATATTATGTGTTCATGTGTTTCTGTCAAAAAAGTTTTTTAAGAGAGTAAAGCGCAAGACAAATTCGGGAGCAAAAGTTTTGGATGAATATCAATAAGCCGCTGGGCTCTTACGGTGATTGGATTAATTTTCGATCCTTTAGAGCTGTAAATCTCCTCTCTGACTTCCTCCACGTGGGGAGATTGAAGGTCAAGTGAGAGCAGTAGGGGGCTGTACAGAGGGGATTAATGAACTTGGGAGAAAGAGGTGCGACAAAAGGGAATGTTGCGAGTTTGCTCATCTCGATTGTGTGCGTTGTGTTGGTATTAATTTCGTTACACGAGAGTAAAGTACTGAGAGACGAGGTGGAAAGAATGCTGTAGGAATAGTGATTCAGATTATAATGGTGAGATGGTTTAAAGACGATGCGGAAAATTGAATGCGGATAAAGTAACTTGTGTCATCATAGTGTGAGGGTAAAAAGACGTTGCGGAAAATACGACAGGAACAAAGTAATTCAGGTTATAACAGTGAGACGGTACACAACAATAAATACCTCTACGATCGGAATACACGATATTCTAATGAGCTCTCGTACGGGTATGAAATCCAGTATTTTAATGTAATAGTAACTGTGGCTCCAGTTTAATAAAATCAATGTTCCTTTAGTGTTCATTCCCTTTGCTCGATTTTCTTAAAAGTTTAGTAGAAGAAAGTCTACTTGAAGCTTTAGTTGTTGAAGCCAATTCGATATGTTGATGATACGCTGGCAATAGAAGTCACATGTAATGTATCGTGAATAAATATTCTATTTAGTTGTGTGTAACTTTCTGTAATGTAAATTTATCTAGGCTGAATTATCTATTTGACTATAGTTTTTAATATCGTTGCCCTATCATTTACATCTTCGTAAAATTAGGTTTGTTTTTCCAGAGACCGTTTGTATTTAAGGTTGTCGGGGTGTCGATGTGGACGATGTAATGAAGAATGTTGAACCGGCATTGGCAATTCTTGACGTCCTTAACTAACGCGTCTGAAACATAGTAAAAGCTATAAGGGAGGAAGAAATTGTAAATTTTATCTTCTTCTGTGACTGTTAAATAAAGGTTACTTTATAAGTGTCCATAACATTAGAAGTACAACCATCTAAGAGGTCACCTGGGCAGTAGCAGGTCTGACTCTAGCGAAGCATGCTTTGAACGGCCCCATCGTAGCTACTGAAGAAAAACGCTGCCAATGGTTGTTCATAGAATTGAGCTTTTCATGTAGACCCAGTCCAACTTTTTGCTGAGGAATATACTTATACCTGTCTATAAGTTTGCTCTCCGAACGCAGATTTCGCCGGCGTATACGTGATTATCGACGGGGCGGCCAAGAAGCTAGCCTGGGGAGAGGGGCCAGCGACAGAACTACGGCCTTGATTATGTGGACTGATATCAGCCCCATCTGAGGGGTGGGGGGTGTGCACGCCACGACTACAACGTACTCGACTTGCCGAATAAACTCTCGGATGCTCCTAAAAATGCGACATAAATTTAGATCGCAATCACAGACTCCAGATTGGCGAGAGTTATCAAGGCGAAAGTAAACTTTCCTTTTTGTTCGTTCATTGATCAGAAAGAGGAAAAATATTTCACGGAGAAAGTAATTTTTAGCAAATGTTTTTTATATTCGTCAAAAAGATAACCCACGCATTTCTGCAGGTAAAGCAAACCTAATTTCAATTTAAAATTTAAAATAACAATAGCTCAGATCATCCAGAGCTCACAACATGCGAGGGGGTAGCAGGGTAATGGGAGGGTATCCGAGGCCCCTTGCCCCCCCTTGTCAGCGCTCCACAATGGGGCGCCGCTCCACTCTCTTGATTTCCTCGAGGAGCACCGCAGATTTTACTGCACTTGCGCCTACAGAATTTCAACAGAGCGAACCTTGATCTGATGGAGGCAACCAACATCCCACACGACCCGCGCTCTGCGAATTGTCTGCGCCCATGTGGTATGTTTGATAAATTGCTGGGCTCCGAAGTAGCGCACTTGATGAATTGTGGTGCGCACAAATGGTGTACTGTTGAATTGCGGTGCGTGCAAATGGTGTACTGCTGAATTGTGGTGCGTACAAATGGTGTACTGTTGAATTGTGGTGCGTACGCATGGTGTACTGTTGAATTGTGGTGCGTGCACATGGCTTACAGAATAAATTGTGGTGCATCGAAGGGGTGACATGAATTGCTGGTGCATCCATGTGGTCAGGTTGATGAATTGTGGTGCGTGTAAAGGGTGCGCCCGTTGAATTGTGCTGCGGCCAAACGGCCAAATTTGGGGAATGTGTATTCTTAAAAGGTGCATTTGATAAATTGTTGCGGCTCTTGTTATGCATGAGATGAAGCAGTGCACTGAAGTGCCCTAATAATAGAAGTACTTGATAAATTGGGGTTGTTGGGAGAGGATTTTAAAATTTTGATGTTATTCTGAGCATCCACTGATGGTCTTGCAATATAGACCTGGAGCTTCCTACTTGAGCGCCTGCCGGACTGAAGTTTGGGAGCAAGCGTAGTTGATGAAATATTATGCATTATGTCTATCTTTCTCGTAAGTGGAACTTCGCTTAGCGACTAATTGTAGTATCGTGCGCAAAGAACAAAGGCGTCCATTTTAGCAAGCTGTGGCTGGCTGAGTTCTGAAATACGCGTAGTCTCGAACGCTGAGCGCATGATAAATTGGGGCTTCAGATATCTTTTGGTGAATCATTTGTTGAGGCTTAGCAAAGTTATATATGCGCTTTGTAAATTCATTGCTTGATCCTCCATACAAACAGAGGGCTTTGAAATGGTCTGATTGTGCCAGTGTCTGATTTTGAAAGCAAAGTCCTATTACTTCTGAGTAGCTCGATCTCTGCAAATTGTTCAAACTTTGAATCCATGGATACGTTATCGAAATGATTCCTGTTCTTTTTTAAACGATGAAATGTTCCCACTGCTTCAACACTTTTATGTGTCTTACGTAAGAAATTATACGTGGCAATAATACCTTTGTGAAGGAATTCCAAAACTGATATTCATTTTCATAAACCTGTATAAATATACCAGTAGGTTTTATTTAATTTTTATCGCTTTCATTCTTCTGTGAGTGGAATTTGAGCCAAAACCTATCACATCTTTTAATTGAATGAGATCCCAAGTTAATTTTTTTTCAAGCTTAGAGGTATCATAACATCACTTACTAGTCCCGGCCGCAAACGAACCTCTCACCTTTTAATTGAAGTTACTTGTCGTTCTGGCATATCTCTTGCTCTACCTATGATCGAATAACTCACTGAAAAACTACAACTCTGACACTGATTTTCGCTGTTAATAAAAAACTACTGAAATTTTGAACAAAATCATAAATCACAGAAGCATTAAATGCAGTTCAGCACCCAGAAAATCAGACATTTCGTCCTCCCGTAAATCAGCTATATTTCGAACGCCGCCGAAAAGCTTCCATTTCCATTATTTGTTCGCAATATAGAGAAGGAACAAGGCCCCCTCTCCTGTCGCTGGTGTTGAGTGTCGCTCGTATTTGTGCCCACCTCTTGTGTCCATCTGATAAATGCTCTCAAAAGCCTTGTCTCTGATTGAGGGTGTCCGTTTTCCAGATTTCAAGAATAAGCATTTTGTCTCTCGGTTCAATCTTCGTTTGGTGTGAAGAGGGGAACATGTGTATAGTTCATTTTCATAGTTTGGTATATTTATATATATATAAAGTTCGGAGGAGTTTTGGCTTAAATTTGCACCAACACTTTCTTGTTCAGAGTACAGCTTTCTGGTCTACGTACGTAGGTAAACACTACTCACTCGCGAATTAAATAAGCTAAAACTGTGTGTCGTGACTCATGCATTTACGGAACGTACTTTTTCCATATTTCTATAATTTCGAACTCATTTTCTGACGTTGCACTAACTTTCACGCCTCGTTGAGAACGTTTTTCCTTAGTTTTGAGTCCCGCGAAGAAATTCCCTAACTCTATGGTCTGAGGCAAGTCAAATACCTCATTTATGATGGATAAATCAAACAAGAGCTAATATTTTAGCAGCCTGGGTTGTTTGTAAGCCACGCATCGGAAAATTAACTTAAGAAAATATATGTAACTTCATGGCTTCGACATTAGAAGGGATCATTTTTCTCAAACCGAAAAAACGAAGATGGGGCTGAATATCTGTTGTATCTATCCCAACACTGCTAACGGAAAAGTGTATGATTGCTTAGGTAACTCCCTACATATCCATATGCGTATCAATTTTGCCGGATTATATTGAGAGTGAATTTAGTGCGTGTGAATCAGATATTGAGAAATTTGAGCTTGCATGAGTGAAATTTCCCCTCGTTCAAATGATATGTACATTGCCACAATCGTTCAAAATGAAAATAAGAAATGAAAAGAATACTTTATTTTCAAAACAAGTTAGTCATGAAGATGAAGGAGAAGAGATATCTATTTGGATAGTATTGCTAACATTTCAAGCTAAGGCTCATTCTCTACAAACAAACTAAAAGTAAGCGAACTGAAAGACTACTGATTGCTAATATTCTTCAAATATAGCGGAAACAATTGTTAAATAATAGACAATTAATCAACGATTAAGGGCCTTGAGTGGGTATGCACTACGTATGATATTTCATTGAGGGATGGCTTCAGCTCGTGAACGGACAGAGATTCCAGAATGCATAGGTCAAAATTTGACGAACAGCAGTTTAAAATTTACAATTTATCTTCGCCTATCATTGAATCACAGAAGTTATTGGTGCAGTAATAACGGATATAGATTCGATTGATGACTGCAGCCAGCATGCTCTGCAACCTTCAGGTAAAGTGCCCGGTGGTCGAACCAGCATTCGGTGATGCACAGTGAACACAACTAAGGTGATAAACGAAGCTAGATCGTATCTCATGGCCAATTTTCTACGTTAAGGAGTGTATTTGTTGTTGGAGATAATTAAATACATGAATAAAATTAGTTTAATAGATCTGGAGCAGATTCGCGCACTGGCGTAGGATCATTTTCAGTGCATTTCTCTCCTGGTTGCTTCACTTTGTATACTAAAGAAAAAAAAAAGTTGCCATGAACAGGTTACGTAGCGTTCCTCCACGTGACTCATCCAGATCACTTTTCAACCACGCTGAAATGCTGCGGTGTCGTCCTTCTAGTGACACCGATATCTGAAGGTCACATCCATGGCTTCGACCTCCACTGGCCCCGCTCGGCGCGTCATCGAGCACCAGTGTGTAGCAGTATCGAGTTTATTATACGACCCCCTCGTTCCGGACAAGCTGCTTTATCCAATACGTTGATCATGGTACTCTACCCTTCTCTGCAAGCGTGGATGCCAAGACGATGATAGCCTAACTCCAAAGGCCTGATGGCTTCCGTGGTCTGCGCGGCCACCGCCCTGTTCCTGCAGCGGCTCCAGTTATGGCTGTCAGCCGAGAGAACATAAGTCACATTAGCGGTCCTGCGTCTGTGGCCAGGGACTTGTTCTACGCTCATTTTATTGGCCTGTTTTGCGGCCTGTATTGTGAAGATTCGTCTATCGTCCTAGCCTAGTCGGAGAAGGTGTCGCTTCACTTCAGTTCCTTTCTAAGCTCTTCGAGGATAATTGAGGCATAATAATTGATAATTGAGGCATGATACTTGATGATTGAGGCATGATATTTGATGATTGAAGCATAATAATTGTTAATTGAGGCATAATAACAGATAAATGAGGTATAATAGTTTAATAAATGTGACATAAGAGATACCTGAAAATCTATATTTTAGTCAATGGATAACTGATAATCTAATTTTGGTAAATGGATAATCGATAAAGTAACTAATTCTATCCACGGCACCTAATTACTGTATTAAATTTACAAAACGGGTACACCTCAGTTTTGATTTAATATGTGAAGTGAACATCATAGGCAATTCTAATTCCGACTTCAGGCAGCGAATCTTCGGCAACAACTGGTGGGGTCGGTAGCGAAGAAGATGTAGCGCCATTTTGGGTGACCTTCGCTCCCGTTGGGAAGGCAGAATATGTTAAGATACGCCCAGTTCTTTCATTATTATTTTACGACCGCATTATAACTCGTAATAAACCTATCCAAACATCATACATTTATCTCACCCTGCTATAGCATTTTCGTTACTTAAATCATTCACCTTTGAACCAGTGAATGAATTAGTTGAAAAATGGGGTAATTATCAGTTGGAAATTGGGTGTCAACGAGTTGTCGTGAAAATTGACCCATTCATCGAATGCTGCGTTTAGTGTGCTTTGGAGCATCTTAGTTTGCAATTAATGAAAGCCATGGTAATGAATGGAATATTTGTTTTTCTCTTCAACGTTTGACCCGTATTAAAATGCAGATTTTTGTAGTAATCCCTTGTTGATGAGAAGTGCATTGTTTTCTTTCTTTACTAATCGATTGGTACACTTCCACACCTAATCTGTGTGAATACCAATGTAATAAAAAACAACACTAGGGTGTTAAAATACATTGTGTGGAGTTCGTAGAAGAATTTTGTGTGTGTTTTTGTCTCTCTTGTATTTGTATTTTGAATGCCAATGACGTGTTATAAAAAAATTAGGTTCAATCTTGGTGTGTAATTTTCCCTCCCCTATAGGTCGAGAGGTGCCTTTGCATATTCTGTGAGAGGTGTGGAGCGGCCTCACAAAACTAGGAGGTACAGTTCGTTTTTAGGTAGGTGCCATGATTTATCAATTAATTTCAACTCTCATGTCTTACTTATTGTTAATTCATTGTCTTTATAATTTTTTATTGTTTCCAATACAATTAATTTTATCATTGCACTTTGGCATGTGATTGCCATTAGCTTTTTACCCGTTTTTACATAATATATCGGAAGAGGAGCAAAGATGTCGCCCCACCAATACAAAACGAGAGAAAATTCGGGAAAACAATGGAAATGCAATTTTGACAACTCTCTTCAGTTTTTCAGGTTTGCGTGTAATTAAAAGGGTAAAATCCAATAATAAAAATCGGAATTTGAAATATTATTACGAAGGAGAAGGAGACACAAGTTTTTTTGGAAATATTATAATAAATTATGCGTGATGAAAAATTACCCGGGGACTATTGGCGGCAAAATACGATAAAAACTATTATTCTTCGTGATGTTTGAGTTAGTTAAACATGCTCTGGTTCTGGGATATTATACAGATTAACTGAATCCGTTAACTAAATTTTCTTGTCATATTATTTAAGACGAATTTTTCTCCATTGCAGTTGTGCAGTTCGTATCCTCGCTAAATTTCTTGTCCCCTTCTTTGTGACGTGCGATTGTTGAATACGTTTTGTAAAAATCGTAGGATTTTGTGATGTGAGCGCTTTGATAACGTAAAGACGTGTGAGGCGAGCATTGTTGGTTACACTTTATCAAAAGCCTATGATTTTTTAGCTGTGTTTCTAATTTGATAACTGTTCATGATTTTTACAGGGCATTGATAGACATTGATATACACTTACAAAAACATTTTCAGAACAAACTTCTAATATTTTGTCTTAATTCTTTATTTTTTGGTCCGATCACTCTATTCTTACTGTAAAACAAAGTATAGTTCGAATCTGTTTTTGGAATATTGTTTGTAGATCTTTCATTTGTTCTTAATGCATCTATATTTGTCTTTATTTTTAACTGGAATCATACACACTGTATATCACGTTGAATTTGAATCTTAACTTTCGTGCAGATCGTTTCCAGTTCGTTGATATTGCCTGGGCTTCTCATATGAACGCTGTCCTTCAGCTCCCGCCACAAATTTTCTATTGGATTGAAGTCTTGTGACTGTGATGGCCATTCTAAAACGTTTATGTTCACTCTATTCGATCATCGAGTCACCATTTTAGCCTCATGCTTCCGGTCGTTGTCATGTTGAAATGACCATCGCGTTCAAGTTCAAAGTTCGAGCATCCTTCTTCAAATCTTCCTCAAAGATCTTGTAATCTTCTTGTTTCACGTAATCTCTCCTGTCCGGCAAAGCATATCTATTCACCAGACGCAGAAAACTCTCAGTACACAGTGGATCCTTTAATGTGCCTAACCGTAGGAATGGTATTTCTCGGAATGCTGGCTTCTTCATATTTCCATCAAACATACTTCATATTTTTCTAGCCTGTAACTCCACTTTTGTTTCATCCGACCACAAAACATGGTGCCAAATTTCGTAGTCTTTATCCGGATTTTCCCGGCAAACTTTGGTCGAGCTTTTAACTAGGCATTCTTGAGGACATGTGTCTGCCAGGGAACAGTTGTTTGCCAGCGATAAACATTGAAAAATATAGATTTTTGACCACTGTTTGACAAATTTTGATCAGTGCATTTTGCTATCCCAGTGAACCTTCAAGGTGAAATCCTCCCTTAGCGAAATACAGAATGCAAACCCTCCCAAAGTAATTATTCGTTAATTATTACCAGTTTTTTTTAATATTGCTATCAGCTCTCAATTGTTTTAAAATGAACAGTTATAATTAAAACTTTTATGTTGATTCTTTGCTTCAATATCTTTTAGTGAGATTGACCCTCGGCTCGAAACCTCCTTGTTACATGTTCCAGAGATTTTCCTTAGCTATCACCTTTGTTACATCAAATAACGTCTGAAGTTAGCATGAATGTGCTCACGTGGTATTAACATTAATAAAAATAGTCTTCGTATTTTCTAAAAGAACCTTTTGAGTCAAATATCAAAATAATTTTTCATTTTATTACATGTTGAAAATGAGTCAAGAAGTTCATAGGCTTAAAAATGTCAATTTATGGAATTTATTATTAATCTTCCGAAAATATATTAAAAAAAGAGGGACATCAATGGATTGATGGTATTGGAACACGTTCACTCTTAAATAGCTTCATACTTTTCTCGTCCTAGTTTGATGAACTATTCCACAAGGAAAACATTATGATTTACTTACCGCGAAGTCTTTCCGATTTTAAGATTTACTGTTGATCAACTCATCCTCTGATTATTTTTACTAAAAATTTGCATACAACGCAACACTTTTTGTGTGTGGCCGGAAGCTTCGCCTAAAATTCATGAAGAGCGTTGCCGCACTCCGACTTGCTGAGGAAGGCTGTCGCCTATTGAATTTGGCCCCTGTTTTTGACGTCCAATACCAATATATTGGAGCGAATGGCCTCTGACTTACGCCACTTGACAGAAGGAAACATTTATTTTCCATCAAAGTCACCCGCTTTGAATATTTTCGGGCAAGCTGCTGAGAATATCCCAACTTGTGTTTATTTTCAGCAAATGAAAATGGAAAAGGTCAATTCGGGCTTGATCACTGAACCGCATTCGTTTTGGAAGAGTCTCGGCCTAATGGCTTGAGAAAAATTCAGGTTGGGTTTAGGAATATTTAGAAAATTCGAAGGAAGAAAGTACGCATGTAAATTTGAGGATAATGGTTGAGATGAAAAGGCAAACATATTATACAATAAAAACTATGCTGCAAATAATTGAAGAGCTTTAATCTATCAAATAGAAATTTTGCGTCAGTGATCCAGATCATGTACAAGGGGCCGTTCGAGAAAAGAAAATTCTGTCATTTTTTTAGGTACGATTGAAATAGTAATTTCCCTCTATTAGACGTTAACAAGGCTTTACGAATTATTGGAAGAACAAGAAGTTGAAAACGAGTTATGCTTGCTTTCATTCATTTCAATATTGCAGAGCTAAATCTCAACCAATCGCTTAGATCCTTGTTAGACCGTAAAATCGATTTAAATCAAAGTGTACTGACGTTTCGTCTCAAACATCTATACTACCAAACTAACTAAATTTCAATTTAATGTAGCACTAGCCGCGATAATATTTATCATTGTAGATCAGCAAGAAAAAGCGCGATTGGAAATACGTCGGTCCCGCGGGGATCTGTGCGAGCGGCTTTCTGACGACAATAAACATGTCAAGCGCGGACAAATTTACAAGACCTCGCGTGCGACCGTAAGCATTTTGTAGAAATCGATGTCTGGAACTTAGCGGCGCTTGATCTGGGAAATAGCTTTGCTGTGCAAATGTTCATGAAAAAAGGTAACGGAATGATAGACGTATATAGCCATTTAACGTAAATATCAACACGCCTCGTCCCAGTTCTCGTACTCAGGGTAAATTGACAGTGCATTATCTTAACTAGCAGGAGCGCCGCGCTAAACATGGTGGGACAAGTGATGGTAAATTCTTAAGTTACCTTCTTATCTACGGTAAGCCTTGCATGAAATACTGTCATTGTCAGTATCACTGATACAGTTTCGCTTATCTAAGTCCTTAGGAGCGTGACAGAAAGATAGGCCAACCAAACAAGCAAGTAACAACTATGTATTACTATACATATAGTGAAATTTTCTCCTGTTATAAATATTCTTGTGCGCCTTGTTCATCAAGGAACATAAATTCCAAAACTCGTTATTCGGACACGAGGAAAACAAAAATATGTGCTCTAGCTATCGCACAGGTCAGAGCGCCGTGATCGAAATCCCACAATACGTCAGTTAGCACAGGAGAAATAAAAATACATTGCCCATAATTGTCTCTATAATTATTTACGTACGGCAGTAAATGTCCAGAGTTCGCGTGATTTTCGTTCCGTACGTTGAAAATCATAATGATTTTTTGAGTTATTATCCGGAGCTTCCTGTGAATATTTAATTCATGTTCGTCGTCTCAACAACGAAGTTTTCCCTCCTTGAGCGTTTCGGTAGCTGATGGTGAGCTTCAGACAAAAAACGTTTTATTCGATTTCAGAACATATGTTCAGCAATATTATTCGTCCTATTCGTGAGTAGTGTCATCTTTTCCATGGTGCAATTCTAAAGTTTTGGGCTAGTACAACATAAAGACTTTCTGTGTCTATACTGAATCTTCATTTTACTGTTTTTGTCAAGGTTTCCAGCATAGAGATAAAAGAAAACATTGCTTGTAGTACGATAGTGGCACCTGGCTCCACGATAAATGTCAAGGAAAAGCTGAATGCGTGGAACATGTTCTGACTCCGCTTTGCATATAAATTACCATGCACTGTCCAGTTGGAAGCGTAGTTGATTTATAAAACTGAGAATGAGTTTTTGATTCATTTACAAATATCAACGCTCGAGCGTAGGTTTCCAGTGACGGTAACAGACTTTACACTTTTTCCGTAGGGGTTCCAACGCCTGACACAGCGTATGGTTCCTGGAGAGGAGCAAGAAGTAGCCTCGATCGTACGTATAGAGGAGGCCTTATGTGAGATCTTTAGGTACCAGGAACCGGAGGCACTACTTTTTCGTCGCTCGCAGCTGCAGGCCCAGTCAGGCTTTGACAAGCTGTCCTAAAAGTTTTCCTTGAAAGTCGACTTTTGGGCGACATTTTCAGGCATTGCTAACTCGTCTACCGCCATATTTCAATACTTCTTATTTTTCTTTGCCTCACTTTTTTTTCAGAAAACTTGGAGTCATCTGTAACTGATGATTTGAGATGCAGTTCTCTTCTACAGAATATTTTGCGATGCTGCTCAAGTTACATGAGCTTTTTATGAATTTCGCGTTAACTTCAGCAGTTAAATTAAACTCCTGCAAAAAAATGTATAAGTTTTTACGAGCTAAATAATTAAGGAAATCTGAAGTCGCAAATTCGTTCTTAAATAAGAAGTTGTCATCTTGAAAGAATATTTTGTTTCGAAATAGATATCATTTCTCATGAGACTGAATATAGTAAACAGTCCTACCTTCTGTACTGCACAGACTATTGTTCACTATAATTTATATCGTACAGCTCACAACATCAGGTGTACACTCGAGAAATATATTTAGCATGCTGTGAAAAGTTGCATATGACTATAAGCAATTTAATTAAAAAGCTAAACAATAAAATCTATTTGGTGTGAGACTGGGCTCAAGTATCACAGATTTGCAGGATTTCTCGAAACTCTAAAATCTTGTCCACATCGAAGTTTGTAAGGTTCATCTTTCTTAGAATTAGATGAGTTTTTATCAATCATTAAGTATTGCACTCTGAGCTCAGTACTTAGGTAAATAGCACAATTTTATCACTTTAAATATTCATAAACTTCTAGTGCTGTTGAAAAACTTAGCTATTGAGGGGGAACCATAAAATACGTTCAACAAAAATTCTCCAGAAAGCTACATCGTGTTTGGGACAAATAACTCTATGTAATTATTTGCCATGGAATCACATCTTCACTTATTCAAATAAAATTTTGGCGCATTTACAGTGCATATAAACTCATTGAACAAACACAGAAAGAAAGACTGGAAGTTTTAGCGCATGTTCATCAGCCAGCAAGTGTCACCGGAAGATTAATAGGCCTGTCCTCCGCCGCTTTAAGTCGGCCATGTTTGCGGTTCTCAGCGCGCACGAGAACGCATGAGGCCGCTTTGTTGTGCCAGCGACGGACGTGGTGCATTAGCTGATCAGCGAGGTGATCAGTCAACCGTTTGAGAAATTGCACTGAATTCGCCATGATCAGCAAGCATTACACTGGGTTTTCATCGGTGAAGTATAAAAAAAAACAGCTTCGTATACGAAATTCCGAAGTTTGTCCGTGGCAGAGATCGATTCAGAAATCGTAGGCGCGCGAGACGAACGAAGCTAATTTCGAAGATATTATCTCGGATACTTTGGCGAATTGTGTAGCATTCACCGAAGTCAAACGGTAATAGCATCCAGGAAGAAATATTAACGAATCCCGAAAGTTTGAACGGTTTCACCTACAAACTAGTACCTCTGAGATGGCGCCTCTCATGCGCATCAGGTTGGATTCAACGTCGCGCAATGAAGCCTCTTACCGCAGGGAAGGAAGGGCTCACAGTTAAACGCTTAAAATAACGTTATTTGTGAGTAACCATTTGTTTCGTTTTAATTCTCGATAATTTCTGTTGTTTGTTACAACCCTTAATATTTCATGTCCGCCGCAAGTCATTGTCATCCTGTTAAAGGGGAAGTTTTCGAACGACTCCATTGTAAAGCATATTTAGGGCATAATTATATCTCATTTTTGTGAATGAAGTCTAAAACTTCTCTGGATATAAGGATTATTATTGTATTACGTAACAATTTTTCTAG
>VOMN01054901.1:0-12061 GCA_014899125.1 Orchestia grillus
TCTACTGAAGATGAGCGGTGTCTAGCTCGAAAGCTCTAAAGAAAACTTTTAAATTGAAACAAGTATGTTTTTACCTACCTTTATTTTGTAATTTTATTATCGTCGAGGATTACTACAAAGAATAACTTTACCACCTTCGTTTTAGACTTGAAATTATTCATAATGTTCAGCGGCGTTCTTTATTTATCCTACCCAGCGAAAGGTTTCATATATTTTACTAAATTCAATTAAGTATGAATGAGAGTGTCGCTGTAAAACCCATGCAGACCGCTCATGAGGATGATGCTGTGAGTGAAAGAGTTGCTGTATGTTTCTAACCTGTTTTTGAAGTGGTGATTTTAACCTGAAACACGAGCTGAAATAATACCGTCCGGGCAAAAATATTGTGAAAATCTAGAAATGGCGAGTCCGTCACAGCGAATACGACCCCTACTTCTCAGGAACTTTGATAGTAACTATGGTTACTAATACGGCTATCATACGTTAGCTTAAAAAATAATATAGAGTAAGTTGTGTAGTTGGAAAAGGGGATCTCGCGCTACTCATGTCCTGGAAAATCTACCGAGGCCTTTCTTGTCAGTCTTTGATTTCGTGACACCATCAGGCACATCTTCGGCGAGACTCGTATGGGAAAAGGACAGACTTCTTCACTCTAACGTTATAAATTGCTGTTGAAGGATCCAACCATGAATCATATTTTTGAATCATATTTTCGAATCATATTTTCGAATCGTATTTTCGAATCGTATTTTCGAATCGTACTTTCGAATCGTATTTTCGAATCGTATTTTCGAATCGTATTTTCGAATCATAATGTTATTATAAAAGCGTTATATGTACTCTGGAGCTTGTAATATCAACGACCACTCTGTGAGAAGGGAGTTACAGGGTGATCAACATGTTATCCTCTTTACTGATTAAAATTTTATTTTGGATGATGCAAAATGTTACATCATTTCTCTTATCGATTCTTTCCCCCCGTATTATAATCCACTTTCGGTTAGTGTTTTCCTTGGTATTGTATTTTTATTTATTTCAAGGTAGCTTAATTACGGGGACTAATGCTTGCATCAATAAATCCTGCTGCGCTGCAGGTGGTACTGGTGACAGCCACGCTGCCGTACGCCTTCATTCTCATCTTCTTGGTGCGCGCGGTGACGCTGGACGGCGCTGGAATGGGCCTCAAGTTTCTCTTCCAGCCGGACTGGAGCAAGCTACTACACGTCGATGTGAGCCTTGGCCCATTTTATACCTTCTTTTTGTGTTGTCTTGACCTGGACTGTAGAAACGGCAATAAATCTTCATTATTCAGTATCGATTTATGTTGTGTAACTCGTTTTCATCGAAGTGACTTAGGTCGATTTGTCATTGGCCCATTGTATCTGCCGCGAAAAAAGTGTCGCACGAAACGTGATGTTGATGAATCTGAGTTAATTAATCTGCGGTCAGATTCAATTGTGTCTTTGTGTCGGGTGTAGGCTTTCCGTATCCAGAGGGGCAGACAGGCTCGAACCGATTATCAGGCTGGTCTTATTAAGCAATTAAGTGGTAATCTTTTTTTGCACCATCGCAAAATCTGTTTAACACGGCTATTGTTTTGTATAGGGATCAAGTGAAGAGGCTTCGCTTGCAGAAATCTAAATATAAGTAGCTTTTATACATGTTTCTATGTAACCTACACCTTTCGACCGTGTTGTTGCAAAATAATTGTGCAATCTTTCATTGATCTCCGATTGGGGATTTTGGTACTTATGGGTTTGATTGAAATTTTTGGAGAGCAACACGAAGGTGCTGTTCATTCTCGTACACTGATTGAAGGGCGAGCTGAACTCGTTGTTCAGTATCTAGGTGGCGCATTAGAGTTTTATTTGTAATTTAGGAATGCCTCGTTTCAAGCATGTGTCACAAGATATTTAGGAGTATATTTCCCCATTTATGTTTTACTCTTCCTCATTTTCAAAAGTTAGTCTCGTAGTATCTTCACACTTTCGATTTTATTTCTCCTCAACCATTCCATGAACCTTCCATTGTAGACAGTACCTTAGCTGGATGCTATTGAAAAACGTAAATTATAATTTTTTCCCTTATTCCTCCCTTATTTTGACGCCAAACCCAACCCCGTGCTCAGGTGTGGATGTATGCGGCGTCGCAGAACTTCAACAGCATTGGCATCGGGTTCGGGTCCATGATCACGTTCTCGTCGTACAACAAGTTCAGCAACAACCTGCTGACGGACGTGTGGGTCATAGCTCTGGTGAACGCCAGCACTTCGCTGCTCGCCGGCATTATCGTGTTCAGCACCATGGGAAACATCGCACACGAGCTCGGCTGCTCCATCACTGACGTCATTACGCAAGGTGACCACCCGCGGAGTGCGCACACAGAGGCGCTGTAGCTACGCTAGTGAGAATGCAATACGAAATGAGCAACGACTGAAATGGTCGTCTTAAATGATTGTTCCGAGTACGTTTATGTTTCTAGCGTTACCTTTGAAAGCTTTGATTCCTAATGAAGTTAATTGGAGAATTTACGATCTGCGATTGCGTTTCGTTGTAATTACGACATAAATTTACCGCAGTAGTGGTTAAATAGTTTTCTAATGAAACCATGAAAGTGAGAACTTGAGCATTTTTACGAAGTGGCGAACAGCAAGGCCATTGCTGCCGCCAGGAACGAGCGACTGAATGTTTATGTTCAGCAACGAGGTTTGTGAATGTTCATTCTCCTCCACTGTGCATTCTCTCAACTCGTCATTCGTGGTAACGCTTGCATTCCAACACTAATACGTGGTAACGCTTGCACTCCGACACTAATACGTGGTAACGCTTGCACTCCGACACTAATACGTGGTAACGCTTGCACTCCGACACTAATACGTGGTAACGCTTGCACTCCGACACTAATACGTGGTAACGCTTGCACTCCGACACTAATACGTGGTAACGCTTGCACTCCGACACTAATACGTGGTAACGCTTGCACTCCGACACTAATACGTGGTAACGCTTGCACTCCGACACTAATACGTGGTAACGCTTGCACTCCGACACTAATACGTGGTAACGCTTGCACTCCGACACTAATACGTGGTAACGCTTGCACTCCGACACTAATACGTGGTAACGCTTGCACTCCGACACTAATACGTGGTAACGCTTGCACTCCGACACTAATACGTGGTAACGCTTGCACTCCGACACTAATACGTGGTAACGCTTGCACTCCGACACTAATACGTGGTAACGCTTGCACTCCGACACTAATACGTGGTAACGCTTGCATTCCAACACTAATACGTGGTAACGCTTGCATTCCAACACTAATACGTGGTAACGCTTGCATTCCAACACTAATACGTGACAATGCTTGCATTCCAACACTAATACGTGACAATGCTTGCATTCCAACACTAATACGTGACAATGCTTGCATTCCAACACTAATACGTGACAACGCTTGCATTCCAACGCTAATACGTGACAACGCTTGCATTCCAACACTAATACGTGACAACGCTTGCATTCCAACGCTAATACGTGGTAACGCTTGCATTCCGACACTAATACGTGGTAACGCTTGCATTCCGACTCTTGTCATACGTGGCTCATATGTTCAATATACCAACCAGGTCCTGGTCTCGCTTTCGTCGCCTACCCTCAAGCTCTCGCCAAGATGCCGTACCCTCACGTGTTCGCCATCATGTTCTTCTTCCTCCTCATCATCCTCGGCATCGACTCCCAGTTCGCAACTGTAGAGGTGCGTTTTCCTTAGAAAAAATCATTCTCATCATCAGCAGATTGACACTGCGGTGAGTACTGAAGTCGGTCAATATGAACGTTCTAATGCGTGTGCGTGAGATCGATGACTAAGTGTTTTATTTCTGTATACCTTCTTCTTTTTCCTCTGCAGGGATGCAGTGAGTTGTAGTACTGATGATGGTCACAGAATAGAGGTGGTGATAGCGGTAAAAATACCTGTTTTTTGACTTGCCCTGCCTTTCTCTTCCACGTCTACCGCGGTGCCTGTGCGTGATTGGTGTGGGATGGCATGGGGCATGGGCCACGATCCAGAATCGGCCACTTGATCGTTGCTGTTGCCATGCAATATTCTAGTCTAGGAAAGTAATTAGGATTTTCATGGTCGAGCATCGAAATGGTAACTAATTGGCAGTGCCAGTGTTAGATAAATAAATTAACTTTATTCGAAAAGGGTGTGATTTGTTGCAAAGTGTTCCGCTTCAATAGTTAAGAATAGATTGAATGAATTTAAGTCAAGAGATTGCATTGCAAGACGCAAGCCGATGATATCGGTAAAGAATGGGAAGCGCCGAAAAAAATTCGTCAGATGTGATGAAGCTTTCGACGCCTCATACTGGCACCGGGTGCTTTTTAGCGATGAAAGCAGGTTCAATAGGCCAGTCAGCGATGGCAAACAATATTTTCGACGAATGAAAGGTGAGGAATTTCATCCCAGGTTTACAGTTTCAACACTTCAAGGTGGTGGAGGTTCCGTCATGGTATGGGAGGTCATCAGTGTTCATGCTCAAGCACCTCTCGTTCGACTACAAGGATGAATTCGATTAAATACATTGACGTGTTTGCTGAACATTTTGTGTCCTATTATGATGATGATTTGGAAGAGAATTCCATCTTCATACAGAGTAATGTTCCCATACATACAGCGGCCAACGTCAAGACGTTCTTCCGGGAGCGTAACATTTCATGTTAGGATTGGACTACCCAATTACCATTCCATAATCCAATCGAGAACATGTGGTACCATATCAAATATATCATCAATAATCTTGATCAAATTTGAGCTAAAATAAAAGAGGAGTCGGACCTCCAAACCGCTGTCGGAAATTAATCGAGGCAATGCCAAAAACGATTGCAAACTGTCAAATCCCGAAAAGTTTATGCTATTAAATATTGACAAGTTTAGTTTGTTTTGAACACAATTTTGTTTTAAAATGTAATTAAATTACATTTTTTTATATACGCGGAGTGTCTCTTGGCTTTTTTGATTTTGTCTTCTTATAAAAACTAACGAGAGCACCAGCAATATTTCATTCAAGTATGATAATTAAATGAGAAAATGACTGACTCGAATGGTACATACCTTGTCATGGTCAGCTTATTTGAATTTAGTGTAATTTAGAAATCAGTGAAAAATTGGCTCTGCGGAGTTTATTTCTGCTGCCAAACTTTTCTGATAAAACTCGAATATTTCAAGTCATGTTCGAGAGGAGTAAAGCCGAGTCAACGCTCTAAATGAATTCGATAAATTTCACAGTAGTAGTACACATACATTTTCACCAGTAATCCTGATATTTGAAAAAGGAATAGCAAGGTGAAAGTTAACTGTGAAAGTGGATGAGAACTATTCATACAGTGAAGTAGACAAGACCTTTAAATTTCGAGACATCGTTCGCAGTGCGTGTTGGGCTTGATGAGCTGCGACGACTTTACCTCATTTGGAGCGCGTCGAAATTTTATTTTTACCTAATGACATACCGGCCACCAGTGCTATCCAGATCTGAGTGAACAACCACATATCTACTATCAAGTTCAAATTGGGTATATGAGTCAAGTGTAAACACCATTAATGGTTAAATTTTGCTTGACTTGAGTTTGCAAATGACAACGGATCATGACGTATAGTTAAGGCAAAAATAGTGATGTCCTTATCGACCATAAACTAAATTTGTTCACAGGATCTGTATAGAACTTATCATCTTTGTTTTTATCATCATTTGCTTTTATTGTCCTTTGATTTAATATCTATATAAAACTTAACATTATTATTCGTAGTACATACGTGGAATTAAAGTGTCAAATGCCTGATGTTGGGCACGTTTGCGGTACAGTCGCCTCAGTTGGGCCTGCCTCACTTGCAGTTCGAGTTACGGTAGTAGCAACGCAATGTTCACGTCTACCACCCGCAGGTGATCGTCACGTCCCTGCAGGATACGTTCCCAAGATTCATCAAGAAGACACTGCGCTACCACGAGCTTCTCGTGCTGTTCGTCTGCCTCGTCTGCTTCCTTCTAGGTTTACCCTACGTGTTCGAGGTATCGTCTTGGCATTCGTGGGCACGCAGAGCGACTTTGAATTTTGCAGCGATCTTTTTTTTTGACCAACGTATCTTGAATCAGGTGCTTAGATTCAAGCTTAGTGTAGTGTCAGTGAAATAGCGAATAACTTCTGTAGAGTCTAGAAAGTTTAATGGGAAGAGTTCTTTCACCTGTTCATTGGAATTTTCTATGTATGTAACTGGATTCATAATTTTGTTATCATGTCCACCCGTACATTTTAATCGGAACATAAGACGTACAGTAGATGTTTGAGCAGCACAAATCTGGCATGGACACGAGAATTTCGATTTTAGCAGAGGAAAATAACTTTATATAAGACTTTCTATAGGAGAGCGAAAGTCATGCGAATTTATGTTAGAATTTCAAATATATCTTATAATTGTTCATTTACTATCAGTGAATGTCATTATAAATATTGCCAAATTTCAATAAAATATATTTGTCTTTCGAATATTGGAACCTGACGATACTGAAGGATTTCTTTATGGTCACGTATGTGTACAATCGTTCATAATTACAGTGGTATTTCTTATCAGTCAAAACCCCTCAGGGGGCATAGGATAGGCCATAGGCAATAGAGGTAGGTTAGTTAGGTTTGTCTATTCTATGCTATGGGGACTAGCGCCCCCAGGGGAACACCGCTAGGCTACCTCAGCTTTAGATAGGCCTTCGGGACTTCTATCTTTCGTGCCCACTTTGCTTCTTTCCGTTTTCATTCCTTCTTCGCTATTTCTTATTTGTCTTTTCTTCCTCTTCCTTCCTAACTTGCTGTCTCTATGCGCAGGGGATCTTGTGTGGGAACACACCCTGTGCATAGATTCCCCGTTCTCCTAAGTCCATACTAAATGGTCCCTACTCTTTCGGTGCGACATAGTCTCGAGTTGCTGAAGCGCTGCTTTCACTACTACTACTACTCATACTCATTATCAGTCAAAATGCTTGAATGGATGATTTTAACTTGTTCAATTTTTTTATATCCTTTTCTTAGCCCTTTGTGACGTGCTTCAAACAAAGTTTACCGCACTAAGTTAAGAAAAATTTCTGGTTCCACCCTAGTCATGTATGTTCAATGTAAGCAAATGGGAAAATTTTTATTTCAGTTTCCATTCTTCTTAGGCTACCTTCAGGAACTTTTTCCCGAGTCCTAGTTAAAGCACATTATAATAATCAAGAGTAATCTGAAAAGCAATATAGTAATATTACAACATTTACCTCGGTTATTTCTTCCACCCTAAGATTCTTACTTTACGTTAAATAGTTTGCGAACGCATTTCAGGGCGGAATCCACTTCTTCCACCTAGTGGATTATTACTCCTCAGCCATCAGCCTGATGTACCTGGCCTTCTTCGAGGTAGTGGCTGTGGTGTGGTGCTACGGGGCCGACAGACTCGCCCGGAACCTCAGGGAGATGACTGGCAAGCTGCCCTCCCTCTACTTCAAGTTTTGCTGGCGCTTCTTGGCTCCAGCGCTTATACTCGTGAGTGACTGCCCAGAGGGATTTAGTAGGTGGGCCGGGCCAGTGTGGGGCATTGTGTAGTGCCCCACTTATACTCGTGACTGCCCAGAGGGATTTAGTAGGTGGGCCAGGCCAGTGTGGGGCATTGTGTAGTGCTGCTACTTAAAAGAGCATTGCTCGACCGCCGTGTGTCTGGGTGACCACTGTATATGTATCCTTTATTTCTTCATCTGCTAGGTAACGAACACAGAATCTTCTCTGCCATGTTGTCATTTAGTACAATAAGAGTAAATATTGTAGTCTTTAATCCACGATTTTTAATGTATTTGTTTTAAATATCCGGTAGATTTCGCACCTCTTGGCGCTGATCATTCCGTACAGCTTTTCGTCCTCCTAATAACGTCCAACTCGGGCAGGCTATCGCTGTGATGTCATGGGTGGATCACAAAGATCTGACGTACTCCAAAACATCAGACGACGATTCCGAAGCTATTCCCTACCCAACCTGGGCCGTAATCTTCGGATGGGGAATCGCTTGCTTTTCAATCCTCCCCATCCCAGTGATGGCAGCATACATTATTTACATCACCGATGGGGAGACGTTTTGGAGGGTGAGTCGATGCGAAGTTTCCGTAAAAATATGGCAGCACTCGAAAAGAAAATTTTTCGAGTTAATCTCTTTCGAGGGACGCTGCCCGAGGGCAGAATAACGTATATAACTCGGCCAGGCAGATTCCGTGTGAATATCAATAGCACTGGAAAAATGCGCTAGCCTTGGAAGCATGTTCATACAGCATGAAAATGCGAGCAAGTTTATGAAAAACAGAAATTTGAAACCTAGGTTTTTTCTTTCTTTATACGCTTCCTAACACACTACTGATTGCATGGCCTGCCAATATTTTCAAATCTTCTGTGGATGATTTGAAGCATAACAAAAATTTGCTTTTCTGATTCACCCGCTTCATGCGTGTGTTATTATTAATTGCCGAGTGCCCTAAAGGTAATTTCTCCGTCAGAGTTACGCGGGTTTTCTTTTCTTTAGCTTGCAAATGGTCTGTGGATTCAGCGTTATTGTCACTGAACTCTAAGGTTAAAATGCAAAAGTTCCCTAAAGTTCAGTTTACATCACGTACTGTACGTTGATTCAATTGCACAGAAATCATGTGACCATTTCTCACTGACGGCGTCAGCGGAGTAGATTATGCCGCCACAGTTTGTTGCTGTGAGTTTGAGGTACGCGTTCGTGTCACTTTTTAGTTCTTTTTTGAACCTCTCAATTCTGCGCAACTCATTGGTGGTATCACGTTCCGTTCACAATTGGGATATAATAGTTCGATTCGTCCTTGAGCAAGCAGAGTTTTCGTAAACCCACGGAGTGCTTCCCTTGGAAGAGGTAGTTTAAACCTTGTATTCTTCATATTGTGCGCGCATCAGTAATTATACAGCATTGGAAACCCAACGAACTGCATGTTAACTGCTATGGAATTAATCAAGTTTCTTGGCGTAGATTTCGAACTTGTCATTCACAAGTGGCAGAATGAAGGGAACAATGGAGGACGGACATCCGAGCAAATTTTGAGTTTTCATTTTAATTTGGCGTTTTAAAATCATTTCAACTTTCATTCTCTAGCAGTGTCTGCGTTTATTCACTATCTTATACTACGAACTTGTGAGGTGTCTGAGGTGAAGCAGTCTGGTGGTGACATAACATTATTCTATTGCAAAGTCTGGTGGGCACTAAAGTTATCCGAGAGGCCTACCCAAAATGCTCTAGATGTATAACTAGACGAATGCAGTGGTAACGTACCTCTACATAATTGATATTATTTTCAGAGTCCTAGTACTAAGGTGTGTATGCGTACTTGAGAAGGCGGGCCATTATCATTTCATAATCAATATTTTGCAAAGAACTTCAAGAGACCTCTGCAAAGACTTCATCCATTGGGATGAAAAACAACTTCGTGATCTATTTTGTGAATATTTACGCACGCAATTAAAAAACAAACAACTGTCCAAGGACCCAATTGACCAATTGGGTCCTTTTATCCCCAATTGTTCAATTGAGGATAAAAAAACACTTTCTTTTCTCCGCTTAAGCACCCATTTTCAATTATTCAAAAAAGGACAAATTGGAAGCCCATCTCAACCTGGAACTGCACCCACAATTGGTTCTCATCTGTTCAGCTCGATCTGCCGCAGGTGGCGTTTGATACTGTCAAGGTGTGCCAAGTTCTCTGGAAGCTGTTGCAGACAGGTCCTAGTAGTATAGACCACTGAAAATAAGCCCAAAAATCTTGCACATTTTGAATGGGCGCCGAGTCCAAAGGCTTGGCACGGACATTCCACTTCAGCTCAGTACCATGTCGAATAACTGGAAGTTCGTTCCCCAGTGTAATGACATCGATTCTATTTCTCTTTTTTCAGAAAGTTCAGAATGCATGTCAGCCTGCCGAAGAAGAGTGCCCCACGTGCAACAGGTCCAAATACAACCCAGACAATCCATGCTACTGCCACCGGGGCAAGCGGGTCAACCTCTCCATCAAAGCTAAGCTGCCTGTACCCACCAGCGCTCCACGGCCTAGTGTGGTTACGGCATTTGATCAACAACCTTCTAACGCTTAAATTTTATGATATAACTAGGGAAAACTTACATTGCTCAAACATGCAAGCTTTTCAATGCAAGTCATTGTGATTTTACCTAGCTCCTTCTTTCGTTTCAAACTGCTCGAGTGCAGCCGTTTGTGTAGTACTGCGATTATGGAAAAATAGAAAATATATATTTTCTTACATAAAAGCTATCAATAAAAGATCCTTTTTCAGGGATCGGTTTCGAACTGAAGTTTTTTCTTGGTAAACAATTTCTTGCCGAGACGTGAGCAAGTGCCTTAAAAAACCGGCCACGTCCGGATGTTTTTATATTAGAGTTAATTTTGAAGATTAGGAAGCTCGCTGGATTTCTTGAAACTTGTAATTATTGACCGCCGGAAAGAAAAACGAGCACGCTAGGAAGCACACCTGAGATGCTTGCTACTGTCTTGTGTCTACGACGTCTTCGAGAGTGTAATACAGAATAGTGTATAGGGTTGCGGTTGACGATATCCGCAAATCGGATGTAATCTGTAAATCAAACGGAAATAAGTTTTGTGCTACTAGATAAATCTTATCTCGACTTGTGTAACTACCAATCCGAAATTTTTGACTACAAAATGAAGCCTTTGACCAATAATTCAGCTGAATATCTTGCGCTATTTGTAAGGCAAAATTTACTGTTATTTCTGGTTAAGAATTTTGTTATGTTATCAAAAATGGTTGTACATACTATGTATTGACAAAGGAAATGTTAGCTCAGGCCCGCCGTGTTCCGGAGATGAGAGTCTGGTGCAGCTGTCGACCAATTGTGCATTTATTTTAATAAACAAATCCATTACAGGAGCCGACTGTGAGCTTTATACCTACAATTTTCTAGCTAAAGTGAATCAGTTCTTCCTCGCCTAAGCTCACTCTTCCTTTAGCTCATGCTGTCCGTAATCGTCAGTAAGCAAGAGTACCCTGGTGTTTCTTGTGTCATCAGCGACCCAACGCTCAGCTAACAACCCTTTCCGTTCTTATTACAATGACCACGTTTCTCATTTTCTTTCTCTTAGATTTTTTTAGGATTGAAGGGAGAGGTGTATTAACTTCCGCAGTTTTGACAACCAGTGCTACGATCAGGTTGAAATCACCACTTCAAACTGGTTAGGCTTAACCGTTGTCTTTCTCGCAGGGAAGTGGGTACCTTGCAACAACATATGTGTGCTCACGAGACTGTATCTGTCCGCTATTCTCTTTGCCTTGAATTATGGAAGCCTCTCGGGAAGGATAAAATAGGTTAGTTAGGTTTGTGTACCGTATGCTACGGGAACTGGCGACCCCAGAAGACAAAGTTAGACTATTTGAGCAATAAATACAACGAACTTTCACCTCTCGACACCTTTCGCTTTTTTCAATTTCGTACCTTCTTCGCTATCTCTCCTTTACCATTTATCCCTCTTTTTTCTTAACTTGCAACTTCTATGTGCAGGGGATCTTGTGTGGGAACACCCCTTGTGCATAGCTTCTCCGTTCTCCACAGTTTGGCGCGAGATAGGCAGTCACTGAAGTGGTGCAGATTATACTAGACCTACTCAATCGTGAAAATTTGTGACTCAGCATAGTTCTTGAATGCATTCTGGCCGGCATTGCAGTCAGATTAAGAGTTTGAATAACGCACACATTGAAAACTTTTCCAACCTCGGTAAATTCACTAATTCGCCTACGACTATAAAATCCAGACATAAGAAAGCAAATCCCATGACCCTAATAGAATTTATAATTAGTAAATTTGTCACAAAAGTTTAACCAACAAAGTTTATGCAATAGCGAGAATTTCAGTTTTAAATTTTAATTTATGAGACTTTTACGTAAAGAAAATCCAATCATGTATAATAGTGTCTATAGGCCCGTCCACACTATCAATCTTTGGAGCGAATTTG
>VOMN01054902.1:0-13717 GCA_014899125.1 Orchestia grillus
GAATTTAAAAACATATCAAATTTCTTGAAGGATTTATGTTCATTGCTTGTTTTTCTCATCGATTTTTCAATAGTTTTCTTCCCTATTGCTCCTTTGGTGTTCCATAGTCGAACAATCGACTTCTTTCACTAATATCTTTGTTTCTGTATCTTTCTTCTCTGCATTTTTCTTGACATGCTTACGCTGCCTCTTCTTGCCGGCAGTAGCGAGCTGTGCCAGCCGAGGCGCTGAAGTTTCGAACCTTCTTGGCATTTGATGTGAATATTTACTGTATTTCACTATGTTGGTCTCCAGGAGTGTGCGAAGACAAAGGGTAAATCGTAAACATCCACCTAATAACGAAGTAAAATACTCCTAAAAGAATACTACTACTAATACTAATAGCAATCATAATAATCGTGTTCATATTCGTGGGTGATGTACGGCACAATCAACCTGGGGCCTGACTAAGAGCGCCTCTCTTAGGAGTAATTGAGTAGTGCTGGAACTTAGCGAAACCTCTTCTTTTCTTCGGAGCGGCTGGTATGAACTGATTACATTATTGCTCGCAACTTCCAAAGCGGAATTTTCTTTTGAACTCCCTCGAGTTCGTAGAATTTTTGGAATTATGTTTCCAATTTCGATATTTGAGGCCTTCCTTGAGCTGTGCTCTCTCATTTCCTCCTAGTCCTTTTAAAAGTGTGGCCTCATTTTCAAAAATTGTTTTTATTGGGCTTTTCTTCTATTTTGATTTTATCCATCTTGACATTGTCCTCGTTTTTATACGACAGGCATTAAGTGATTTCAATGGATGGATTGCTGTAAAACGTGTACTGGTGTGATCAAAAGTGCAGCGGACTTTGCAAATTGTCGATATTGATGGAATGAATTTTATATCTTATCGTTTGTAAGTTCTTTGTGGAGTGTTGTTATCACCAACTAGCCAGCGCGTGTTCAGACTTCCAATTTTACGGCAGGTTATTTTAACTGTATGCTTTTTGCATACTCATAGGTTGATGATTGTGTCGGTGTCTCGTTCATTCCCCATTTGCGTATTGCTATTCTTTTTTTAATATCAAAAGATGCATTAAACATTACTTGTATGTCTTTTCTCCGAATGTTAGATTTAATTCGCAACAGCGTGTTAGAAAGCGATGAATGAACTAACTGGCAGAGCAACATACTACTTGTGTTATGTATTTCAGTTAGGAAGATCATATTGTAATGGTGGGTTCTAAATTTAAATTCCCCGTTGTATTAAAACTACTTGTGAGCTGAATGGCACGACTCCGTTGTTGCCGTGGCCACTGGTGCGCGAAGCTTGTACTCCGCGTGTGGAATTCAATCGTAGGCATTGTATGGCCTTCGGTGCGTGGCGCTGTAGCTTCGTCTGGAAAGCCAGTTGAAACCTGTTCTTTATCTTCACCTGTTTTTATGATTTGGTATTGTTCGAGGATCGTTTTTTTCAACTTTCTACGGGCAGCAGAGACTCTGATTGTTATTTTTAGCACTGGACATTATCGTAAAAATGTTACAAATTTCGTAGTTCATTTCAAAATTGGTACCTTTATCTTCAATAAAATTTCTAGTACAAATTTTACCTCCCGATTTGCAGAGCCTCGGCGTTACTTCTTTGATTTCAAATGACGATTTGCTTCGTAGAATGGCCTTTGAGGAAAGCACAAGTTCGTTGCTGCGGATTTTCGACAAGAATCTGTGACTGTAAGAAAGCATTGATTAGTCCGATTTGTAGGTACAGTTTTACAAGTTCCTAATTAATCCTTTTTTAAGATTCATTTCTCTAAACAGCAAGAACTTGAACTTTTAGATTGGAGTCTAATATTAACACTTTGCCTCCGAAGTGGGTCATATATGGTTCACGCGATCATCTAACCTAACCTAATGTAACCAAAGCACTATCACGTATGAATAAAATTTTCGAGTTTTCTTCAAATTTGTGTTCATCAATCGAATAAGCTAGTTCTGATTAGAAAGAAAATTAATAGAGTAACCAAATTTGTGTAACCAAAATACTTCATTTTTAAATTCACAGTAGAGATATTGGTCAGCATGTAATTTTACCTGTATGGAGAATCGTAGTCAAAGTGTTAATTAATAGAAAATAGGACATTTGCATCTTACTCGCCGTACAACGATGAGCCATGCGAGAAGACCCATGGGACGGGAGCTATGAACATAGCTGTCTATAGTCTGTAGTTTCCGATTAAAATTTTACAAAAACCAATTTTTGTTTGAGAGTTAATTGCTCTGTGATGATAATGAGAGCTTTTGGTGTCTGTGATTATTGTCTCGGCTAAAGTCAAATTACTTCTGGTGCAATTCATTTGACTGTAACGAGTAAAACCTGAACGAATTTTTATTTACCCTTTTCTATATTTTATTTTTTCGTCTCGCGTAGTTCATAGTTCTCAGTAAAAACTAAAAATATCTGCTCTATACGGTTCGTATGATTACACTTAATTTTAAGGCTAAACTTCCTGTGCGTGTGCCATCTCTGTTATTTGTAAACTTTGCTGAATGTTTTATGTGCTGAGATATGTGCGCTTTATAACCAGAGCCTCTATAGGGGGGTAGAAAAAAACGGATCCTAAATTTGTATTGATGTATCTCAAAAAAAATACTGACATAATTATTCCTTTAAAAAAACATTGTTTTTGTCTAATTTTTGAACAATGTATGTGAAAATTAAGAAATACATTCATCAGTATTGATGCAATAGTGACAATAGTGAATGGTGTCGAAAGTACTTGCTGTGAGGTGTCTCTGTACGTCGTTCTCTCAGCATCTCTACGTCTAATTTTTGCTAATTTTGATGTCAGTTCTTAAACGAAGTGCGACGTTCTAATCCATTGAGTGTATATATTATGTGGTGGTTGGTTTTGTGTTAATGTACAATTGTCCGAATTTTTAATTCCATTTTACTACAAAAAATTATCTAGTTTTAAATGACGTTAACACGTTGACTCCGAAGTTGGTCATATATGGTACACGCAATCATCTAACCTAACCTAATGTAACCAAAGCACTATCATGTATAAATACAAATTTTCGAGTTTTTTTCAAATTTGTGTTCAACAATCGAATAAGCTAGTTCTGATTAGAAAGAAAATTAATAGAGTTACCAAATTTGTGGAACCAAAATCCTTCATTTTTAAATTCACATTAGAAATATTTGTCGGCATGTAATTTTACCCGTGCGGAGAATCGGAGTCAACGTGTTAAGCACTGTTTTCTATTGTAACTAACTGAAATGTATATTCTTAGTAAATACTTTTATTGTCCGAATTTTCTCAAATTGGTTTTTTAAGATGGTAAAAAAATCATCAACGCATCAAAGCTGTGGCTTTTTGGCTTCTATTTAGAGTCATATTCAAGTTTCAAGTTTTCCTTGTTAGTTGGTTTTTACTTTTGACCACGTAATAAGAACGTCTGACTGCGGTTCAGTAATATTGTAAAATACGCATTAAATATTATAAAGCTAGTAATATATGCGTTAACGAATTTTTAATCATAGTTTTATAAGTTTCTAACTCTTACATTTTCCATAAAGGGGGAATAGGATAGGCAATAGGGTTAGGCTAGTTAGGTTTGTCTATCCCATGCTATGGGGATTGGCGACTCGAGGGGAGCACTGTTAGGTTACCTCAGCTATAGTGAGGCCTTCGGGGCTACTGTCTTTCGTGCCCACTTAGCTTCTTTTAGTTTTCATACTTTCTTCGCTATCTTTTCATACCTATCTATGCCTTTCTTCCTCGTCTTTCTTAACTAGTTTTTTATGCGTGGGAATCTAGTGTGGGACACACGTGTGCATAAATTTTACTTTTTCTACGGCCCATACTAAATTTTCCCGTCTTTTCTTCGCTCCTTAAATCGCATTTCATGTGAATTGGGAGCTTTAAACTAACTATTAATCAACTTGAATGTTCATATTAGTCTCGACTCCAAACTCGGCATGATATTAGTAATGTTATTAATATTCTTATGATTATTATGATTTTCTATGGGATTTTCTTTTAGTATGAGAATAAAATAGTCCACTACTGTCTATCTTCATACTGCGGGAGTGTCTTCGAAAACATGAGCTACGCATATGATACACTCGTTTTATGCGAAACGGTATAGGTCCTTGGACATTTAGGTAAATTTTACCGCTAACAGAAGTACTTTTTCATGAAGTAGCGTGCTTCATATCAGTCCCCGCTGACTGAGGGAGCGGCTGTTCTCTGCCTAATTCAGTGTAACCAATCCTCTCCGCTCTCATGCTCTGAGCACAGCCAAGCCCTGCAGGGGCAATTGCCGAGCTGCTAAATCCGAGTGTGTGGTGTGGGTCTGTCGAACCGAGGGGCTAAGTCTTCTGTAATGGTCATGATTCACAGTACAGGATTACACTCACTTGATATTTGTAAATTTTAAATGCTAATGCTATTTGCTCACGTATTTTTTTTGGTTGGGACGTTTCTCTTTAGTTTTATTTAGTTAATAATTTCTGTGATTATATCACTAAATATATGGGAATACCTCAACTCGGACATTTAAACTGTATACGAGTAAATATTTTCTGTTAAGTGCTCCATACATGATAGAGAAAGCACTTTGAACACTTACTTATCACTTATTGATGCATAAAAATTTACGTCGTAAATTGGGTGCAATTACCAGCAATAATACCTGATGAATATTAGAGGATTACACGTTAGTGTTTATGGAAGAGTTGAGATCGTTGAGGTCTTGGAGGTAGGAGTGTACGCCAGTGTCTTTCTCATCGGTTTATATTGTTTCCTCTGCCGTAATAGCACGTTTTTTAAAGTGTTGTAGTTGTAGTAGGAGTAGTAGTAAGGATAACAGCGCTTCTGTGACTCCGACTATTTCGCATCAAAAGAGAAGGGGCCAGTTAGTGTGGACTAGGGAGGACGGGGAATTTATGTAAGCACAGAATGCGTTCCCACACAAGATCGCTTGCGCATAGAAACAGCGAGTTAAGAAGGGAGAGGTTAAAAAAAAGAATGAGCAGCTAAGAAAGCATGAGAATTAAAAGAAGAGAAGTGGGTACGAAAGATAGAAGTCCCGAAGGCCTACCTAGAGCTGAGGTAATCTAAAAGTGTCGCCTGAGGATGCCAGTCCCTATAACGTAAGATAGACAAACCTAACTAATCTAAACCTATTGCCTATGGCCTATCCTTTCTGTGACCTATCCGTTCTATGGCCTATCCATTTTGTGGCCCAACGTATGCCCCCTGGGGTGATTTTAAAGTATCTATTGTTTTCGACACCGTTTGAATTTCTACGCGTGAAGTTCAGTTTGCGCACATGAATTTGGCGCAACTTCGTTGTATCATGGCTGTAATGTCCGCCGGGTTTCCATTTTTCTATCCACTTATTTGCTTTTGTGAATTCGAAACACCAAGAATATAGGGGTATCAACCATTTAACACAATTCTTACTGTTCACCGGATTACTAGTCTAAATGGCATCCCCAGGGGGACGTTGTTAAGATACCTCAGTTTTAGCTACGTCTTCGGGACTTATATATTTCGTATCCACTTTACTTCTTTCCATTTTCATATTTTCTTCACTGATAATTCTTTGTCTTTTCTCCCTCTTCCTTCTGAACTGACTGTTCCTAAGCGCAGGGGATCTTGTGTGGGAAAACACATTGTGTATGGATTCCCCGTTTTCTTATGTCCATACTTAATGGTCCCTTCTATTTTGGTGCGAAATAGTCTGAGTTACTACAGCGCTGCTATCCTTGCTACTAGTTTTTACCTGTCTAAAAGTGATGAATTAATGTCAACATTTTAGCCTCATTAAATGATTTATAAATGGGTACGATTTCTTCAACCTAAATTGTTGATGAAGCCTGAAAAAGAAGAAACCTTTGGAAGTCGTTATGATATCTGCTTGTGGAAGCTTTTGCTAAAGCAGCTGCCATTGGCCATGTAGGTAAGGCTTGTAAATAAAAATACCAAGAAATATTCTTTTCTAAAAGTGTAGTATTTCGATTTTAAATTCAGCATTTATAGTCTTTTTATTTTGGCTTTAGAGTCTATATAACGTCAAAGTCAGTATGGTAACTGCCCTGTGTATCGGACGACATTCACCTGTATTCCAGCTTTCCTTCTCGACGTTATGCAAGGCAGTGAGAGTTGNTAATTACCCCAAGTGTCCGTCACTGTGGCCGACTGCTGCTCAGTTTTCTTCTTTACGCAATGATGAGCTGACGGGCCTTCTGTGGGTGTTCTCGCGTGTGTGTCGCCTGCGCTGTGGTTTCTCCTTGTAGCTCCAATAATCATTCGACGTTACTGGCCGTCGGTCTCATTGTGCGCTTACGCATTCGCTCGAGAAGAAAGCTTTCTGTTCCTTAAAGCAACTTTCAAGAATCACTTGGTGGTATCGTGGCTCGTTTTTTCTTTCAATTGAAAGTACTCAACGTTTCGATCAGACTATGAATTTTATTATCATACTAAAATTACAAGGGCGGCACTTACTACATTCCATCTCGCTGTGAAGTTGCATTCTTACCGGTTTTTAGAAAGTTTATTGATATCGTGTTTTTATAGAACAAATTTATTATATTTAAGCATTATTTTGGCTCTTTTCCGTTCAAGTGTTTCCTGTCACATATGCAATAATATGGGGGCCCGGAGTGGGGTTGACATCTCTGTGGCCACGAATATGTCGTCTTGAGTGCTCCCTCTCAGTGAGGGCCTTAGCGAGCCTAATTTGATTTAATGCTGCTGCAATTTCCGTGCATTTGTGGGAATTTTTTTACGAAATTTTCAACTCGACGGTGCCCTCATCGCTCTCGTGACATACGGATGTTCTCGCTCTGTGTGGCAAGCGCTTTAATTAACAAAAATGTTATTAAAGGTGATGCAAGTTTGCAATATTTCTGTATGATTCATAAGCCCACTCTTTAGAAGAGGTAAGAAAAGAGTCAAATTTTTGAAGTCTGGTGCCAGTGCGACACTGTGTAGCTAGCTAGCGATGGCTGCAATTGCGGTTGCCGTGTTTTTATTCCAAGTCTATCGGTGCTCATCTCGATAGTTTTTCGTTGTGGGAACAAAACAGTGATCGCTCCGTGCAGAGTGTCTGCCAATCTCTTCTTGCTCTGCGTAGCGAGCAATTTCAGTGCACCGAGACCTAGTTGGTTCGTGTGGAGATCTACGAATGCACAGTAAAGTGCTGTAAGTCAAGAATGCTCGCGTAAAAGCTACTGTAGTATTCATTTAATTTATTAATTTAATATTCTTTACACCATCTCTGAGTGTTACAACACACGATCACAATGAGTGCAGACTGGTGTTGTGTGCGTGGTGATATTGTGTTTGTAGTTGAAGTAACGGCAAGTTTACGGTACTTTATTAGCGAGCTAATTTTCCCCCATTCCAGTTGTTTGGCGTGCTAAGGCTGCAAGCGTACTGAACACAAATCACAGTATAATGAGCAAACGTACCATGCGTAGAAGCTGGTTTTAACATTATAATGCTGAATACTTTCTCTTGTGTTCCCTGAATTTAAATTTTGTTTCTTTTTAATTGTTCATACTCTAGCGTTTATTATCGGTGTTTATGGTTAATGTTCTGAGCGACTTTAAAAGAGAAGAAGAATCTGGGAAACAATCTTCTGGTTGAAGCACGTAATATCTTGCTACAGAACCCAGTGTCGACGTGCTGGGGTCCATGGGGCGAGTGGGACGCACGAACCACGAGGCTTGTGTCAGGTCGTGTCTGCGAGATGGCTCGCTCGAGCGTTCTGCTGTGGCGCCACCTGGCAGTATTCCAAGAAATTTCTAGTGCCTGGAAATACCAGAGGTTCACTTTTGAAACTCTTAAACCCTGCTTATTTTTCATTATTATGCCCGGGTTTATTAAATATTATTCAGCTCTTAATGAAGATGATCGTGAGGTTGTTCATTGTTGAACCCTCATCTCTTTGAGTATTATAATACACCTCACTTAGGTTTTTTGAGCGTCTCTAAATCAGCCTTATTTACTACTATGTGGAGTTTCTTTAGAGATTTGTCGTTTTATGGTTCAGATGTCCTAGCCCCGGTTCCAAAATCTGGATGAAGATCCGCGCCTACTGTATTTTACATCATACGGAGTTTGGCCGTCTAAACGAAGAGATATATGTGTCTTCTTCTCTTTCCGCCTATAAGCTCTGTCATGACCTCGACTGTTGAATTGGGTGTTCATGGACTGAGTTTGTCGTGCTAAAGTTCTCCGTCGGTGACTGTGTATCGTTATTTTTATGCTTACACTTAGGCGTAGCATGATGGTGTGACATGTGAATGTCGTTACTTGAGATTTGATTGCATTATCTTCCCGATATCCGCTGAGTTTATTTTGTATTCGTGAATTTGATTTACTCACCGTAATGTTTTCGTTACGTTCAAGTAATTTTGATCGCGTTCATCATGCGCGTTCGATACTTCATAACTCTTTTCAGTTTCTTGACATTTTTCAGGGTGTTCCCTGGCATACAGCGCAGTGGCCTGTTCGCTAAGACTGCTTTAGGGACGAACGTTGCTGCCAACGACAATTACTATCGAGGTCTGCGAGCGGCCACTATAGAGATAATCTACCCAAGAGAGCCAGAATACGTCAGAAACTGCTATAGCTGCGGAAAACTCGCCTAAGTCTCACGCACAACTGCGTTAATTTATAATAGGGTAATATTCACGTTGTGAGGTTTGTGCTTTTCCTCGTGGTACATATCTTTTAAACTAGGTTCATTCTATTTGTTTTCGTAATTGCAGTATTGCCTATTCTGAGGTTGACTGCGAATTTGTTTTGTGTTCCTGAATAACTACACCATGCAAACTACATCTACAACTGCTCTAGCAAGGACACTGCGCTCACTGTGGCGACAACTTAACTGTCATGAAAGAAAATGAGCAACAGTACCGCGCTAATTAAGATTTCATCATTCTAGTTGGTTCTTCGTTAATCAGATCCAGAAAACTTATATTTTAATTTGTTATGTGAAGTTGGGCCCTCTTTAGGTATTTGAATATCTATGCAAAATGTATCTTGAAAAATTCATTAGGTTTTCTGTTATATTTTTACTTTTTCTGAAGCCTTGTAAAAATTTTTACGGAAGTAATTTCCTTCGCTGATGGCTTTCGTTCAGGTTGTATATTTTTTACTTTAGAGATTTGCATAACTCGCGTGTAGAATTTTTTTACTACAAACACAGTTTTTATTTATCGTCAAGCATAATCCCGCGTTAGTTTCGAAGTTTTTATCGCACTTACGCTGAAGACCGCACGCATTTACTCTTTACCTTGGAAAATATTGCATTATTGATGACGCTTACGCACTTTGAGTGTATGCGACTGCCGAGCTCCGCAGATTTCGAGTTGCGAGCAGCGGAAGGAGCTGGGCGCTGCACCGCGGTGATACGGCGCACCGAGCGCTGCAGGGGCGCCGCTAATTGACTTCCGCCGCCGTAACTTGGCTGCAGTTCCCTTTCTACAGGTCGTGTGGGAACACTTCTCATTGGCGTCTGTGGGAACGTTATGGAGGGCATCTACGGAGCCTGGCGGGGGTGCTGAAACATCGTTACGTGTCTATATGCTCATCATCCTCCTTCTATGTGGCGTTTAGAAGGAGCTGCTGTTTCTGAGACGCTGGTCCTTGTAAATATTTGCAGAGGTCTGAGGTTCTTGGTGTCTGACGGCGATGATTTTGTTCGTCATAACTAGTCAATACGAGCAGGAATATGTTTTAATCTCTTAGAAATTCCAATGGCTTACGTTGAGCTATAATTAATGACATTAGTACCTTATTTTTTAATTTAAAGAGTTCTTGGGACGGTTGGGACTCGCGTGAGTTTTTCGCTATTGCGGAAAGTTGATTAAACAAAAACCTTGGGAACCTCCTATGCAGAGACCTTTCATCAGCGGGTATATCTTACGTCGCCCTTCTCCAGCTTTGTATGGGCGGTGTTCATCTAATTAACTTGCCGCCACCTCTCTACAGGTGTGCGCTTTCTTTGTTATCTCTGCTGCCGCCTGTTAGCGACGAGAGCCAGAGATAGCCTTTTGACTCAAGTCACTTTCATAACGCGCTTCCCTTTGATAGCGCTTCCATCCGCTGACGATCCATACTTAGTTGATTTAAGCCAATGCACTGTTTTCTTCATCGATATTGCCTCAAACTTATTATGCGTATCCTATAGTTTCTCATCTTCAATATAAAACCGACCATGTTCATAATGCGTGCACTGACTGTGTCGTGTTTTTATGACTACGTAAGTCTCCTCCGTTACAATGCGCTTCACTAGCTTAACCATTAAACCTCAGAAGCTGGGGGCGTCTGCCATGGCGTGCGTAACGCGGTTACGTCGCCGCGCTCCGTCACGACGCTGCATGTTTACTCTCCCTCTTGGTAGATGCGTGGCGCTTTCTATGTTCACGCTTTCCAAGCTCGTCTTACCTCACCGTTATCTAAAATTGCGCATCAGGTTTTCTAGTGATATCGAACTGCTGTCATGTCAGTGGAAATGTACAAGTGATTTTGTGGAAGTTTCAGTTAGCTACATTTTGAGTGATGCCTATATCGAAGCAGGCGGGGATGGATGCAGTGAGGAACATCTCTTTGTTTAAAATTTCTCTTTCGTGAATTCCTACTCCAGTGGATTGAGGACCATATTTCCTTGAATGTGTGTTTGATATAAGACAGACGGTTTGGAAGAAGCTTATAAACGAGCTGAGTGACTTATTCCTGTGAGATTCTCTTTTCAATTTTAAAAGTTTCATGTTTTTGTGCTTGTTGAAATGCTGGTCTGCTTATGGTTTTAGTGCAAAAAAACGCACTCTGCTAATCGTAGTTGTTACGAAGTCTCGGATCCTTTACGTGAGCAATTGCAATATGTCTATTAAAATCCTGATGCGTTGTAAAATTTTCGTTGAATTCACTATGTCCTTGAACGAAATGTCCATTTAGCTTAGCTGCGAGTGTGAAGCCTTTTGAGGGGGGTTGATTGAAGTATTGATTTTAAACTCTGAAGTGTTTGTTCCGTGTTAGAGTTGCGAGGCTCGCAGTGTGCTATGGCCACCTCGTGTACACAGTACCTGGCCTCCCAATTGCGCCTACGTGATGAATGGCATTGCTATTTCTGAAAGTTTGCCGAGGTGCAGTATTTTTTTTATGAGCCTATTACATGACTTGTGCAGCTGAACGAACGCATCATCATAACTATATTTTAGACGCCATATCGCTCGTGGATTTGGTCAGGTGTGCTGCCTCTGTGAATTTTGTTGCGTGGATGTGGGTACTCAGATATCTGTCCCTTGCACTTGCTCAGCTAAGTGTCCGGCGGTGTGTGTGCATCTCCCCTCTGTCTTGTCGTGCTTGCTATTGCAAACTTCTCTCTTGCGATAAATTTACATTTCCTGGTCTATTAGGTCCATTTAATCATTCGATTAAGACAGCAAAGACGTTTGAAGAACGGTGCGTGTAAATCACACCGATGAAATGCTATTGTGTTGGCAATTGACGTCTGTTTTTAATTCATATCTCCAGCTTAGATAAATCAATAGAGCTCTTGGGATTGAAGGTAAATAGCGTTACATCTAATTTAGGTTTCTATGTAAACTATTGCCCTTATTGACTGCTATGATAAAACAGAATTTACTGGGAACACTTTATTCGTCATTGTAAATACTAAAGTTAGGCACATAGTTATTATGTATTTAAGTACACAAATTGGCGCTTCCGTCTTTATATTCTTAAGTTTTTGCTCATGAGGAAGACTGTTTTTTAATATACAGCACATGTGCTGAACATGGGTGACTCGGAAAGTGTTTTTGTGTAGTATCCATTCTGTAAAATATCTGCTCCTAGTTGCGGGAGTACTTCGTTTTCTATATTTCAACTGGACATTTTTCACCCTTTTTATATCTTCCTAAAGTTTTGAATGAATATTTCATTTATAGTAACTTTACGAACAAGTATTCGATTTACGTTGACGTGAAAACACGTTAGAGGATAACATACTGATTCCGTTCCGCCGACAAATTACGTACAAGTGCATCTTTTGATGGACATTTTGATCATTGTTCCAAATAAGCTCAACGCACCTCGTTATTGTCTATATCCGTTAGTGTGGCAATCTTGATTCTGGTAAAAAGCGTGTAGCTCACAATTTCTATTGTTTTCTCGTCCTAGGCCTTTCATTGAATGAAATAGGGTTGTCTTGTGCCTGCACTTTTTTTCAGAACTTATAGCAACAGCAGAGAAGTCGAAATAATCATACTCGTCTGAAGAAAACAAGAATTAATTTACTGAATTGAAACCGACCTTCTGATGATGTGTTTCATCTCTAAATATTGCCTTTCAGTTTATAAATAACTTACAAGCTCAGTAAAAGTGTAGGCCTGTTTGGGAGGCGAGGAAGAATTAACTGGTGGTCATCGTCGTTTTTCACTTTGACTGTTCGTAATAATACACCTTGTCTTCTCGAGAATTTGTTTAACCGTAACAGCTTTGTTGCTACGGCATAACCACACTTAATGTTCTAACGTTCCTATGGTATATCTGGTGTAGCATTAGGTCGATCGTACTTCGACTACTCTCGATTTATTGAGGAAAATAAAACATGTGTACTATTGCGGAGGTACGATTTTTCTTTTTCGGGATTCACGTAGGTATGATTTTTCTTTTTCGCTGTTCACGTTGCATGAGTTTCACGATGCAGCGTAATTTTCGATATGGGTTAGACCAATGTCTTTCTTTAGAATCATTAATTACGTTTTTTTGGCTCATTTGCAGTGTATATTTATTGATGGTTGCTCGTAGATATCAACCTTGGTATACGTACCATGGATAGAGATCTAGGGATGCGGTGGGATCTTTTGAATATGGCAATTTGCGGCCGGCAATTTGTATTGATGATGAGCGTCATGTCGGTGGAGCGCTGCCGCCAACCCCTGATTGACGTACTGACCGCCTCATCCACTCATTCTCTTCGAGGGAAAGCAGAGCTCTCGAAGGCACCTCAATTTGGGTAAGGCACAGTTCTACGGAGGCCTGTGGTGTAGCACAGGGATTACGTTTGCTCCTGATTCTTCTTTACACTCTTCCGTAATCTACGAAGGTCTGGCTTATTGCATTGCCAAGTCCAAATGGATCACGCTGACGCACCGCGCGCAGGTCATTTTCGTAGTATGTTGTCTTCAGATATTATGTCATGTCTATTCTAACCTTTTCTACAAGGCACTCTAGTTTGCTCCTACATTTTTCTTTTTACTAAAATTATAGCATAAACGAGATTTTTTTTTGGGTTGGGAAATCTTCGTGGGCTGTTTAAATTGTATAGTATAGGATGGCCGTATAGATGTCGCTTCGCCATTTTAAACATTTATCACACTAAAAACAGAAGGTGTAAAGTTATAGTAAAATGAGACTAAGGAAAATAATGAGAATTTTTTATGAAAAATAGTTTTCTTCCAATATCTGCACATTATTATTAAGATACACACGAACTCACACGAACTTCGTTCAGATATCCCTAATGGAAAATATCTCGAGGAGTTAAATTCGGTGATCGAGGTGGACAAGGAAAGTCACCGAAGCGTGAAATTCTTCACTGTAACTTCGGTCTATGTCAGTAAGAGATCCCGTACTTTGGATACTTAGGAGATGTTTGGGCTTTCACGCCTGGGCCACACTAGGGTGCCTCCGCTTTGTGTGCATGGTGTGCCTTCGCATAT